>CAMZMU010000074.1:113104002-113186172 GCA_947311845.1 Poa pratensis | reverse complement strand
TTTGCAATTGTTTTGAGCTCTCAGTAGATCATGTTTAAGCTCTTGCATCATGTAGTTAAAAGCCTAGTATGGAGAACTACCGTAGAGCTTGTTGAAACTTGGGATGCATATTTGTTCTCTCTAAGGTCTAGATAATTTTCTGGTAAAATGTTTTAGCAACAAGGAAGACAGTGTAGAGTCCTTATAATACTTGCAATATGTTTTTATGTGATTCTTGCTGTACCGGTTTATACTTGTGTTTGGTTCAAACAACCTTGCTAGCCTAAACTCTGTACTGAGAGGGAATGCTTCTCGTGCATCCAAAACTTGAGCCAAAACCCATGCCATTTGTGTCCACCATACCTACCTACTATGTGGTATTTCCTGCCATTCCAAGTAAATATTTCATGCTACCTTAAACTATTCAAAACTTATTACTCCTTATTTGTGTCAATATTTTATAGCTCATGAGGAAGTATGTGGTGTTTTATCTTTCAATCTTGTCATTTACTTCTGACAGACTTTCACCTGGACTAGTGGCATATACATCCGCTTATCCAATAATTTGCAAAAAGAGCTGGCAACGGGGTGCCCAGCCCCAATTAATTACAACTTTCATTAATAATTGTCTTCACATGTTTTGCCCTGATTTATCAGTAAGCAACTTAATTTGCAATAGACAATCCCTCCATGGTATGTGAATGTTGAAGGCACCCGAGGATTCGGTTAGCCATGGCTTGTGTAAGCAAAAGGTTGGGAGGAGTGTCATCTATAAAGAAACTAAAATACATGTGTAAACAAAAGAGAAGAGGATGATCTACCTTGCTGGTAGAAATAACGTCCTTCATGGGAGCCGCTCTTTGAAAGTCTGGTTGACAAGGGGTTAGAGTGCCCACTACCATTCGTTACAACAACAAACACCTCTCAAATACTTATTTTTTGTGCGCTCTATTGTCTCGAAAACTTAAAAAGCTCTAGCACATGATTTAATCCCTGCTTCCCTCTGCGAAGGGCTATCTTTTACTTTATGTTGAGTCAGTTTACCTACTCCTTTCTATCTAGAAGCAAACACTTGTGTCAACTTTGTGTGCATTGATTCTTACATATTTACTTATTGCACTGTTATATTGCTTTATGTTGACAACTAAACCATGAGATATACATGTTACAAGTTGAAAGCAAATGCTGAAACTTAATCATCCTTTTGTTGCTTCAATGCCTTTTACTTTGAATCAATTGCTTTATGAGTTACCTCTTATGCAAAACTTTTTATGCTTGTCTTGAAGTACTATTCATGAAAAGTTTTTGCTTATATATTCATTGTTTACTCTTTATCTATTTGTTAGCAAACTATAAAGACCATTGCTTTGAGTCACTTCATTCATGACATGAGCCTTGCAAATATTATGATCAAGATTGTGTGAAAGCATGTCCCTCAGAAAATTATTTGTTGTTATCGTTTACCTACTCGAGGACGAGTAGAACTAAGCTTGGGATGCTTGATACGTCTCCAACGTATCCATAATTTCTGCTGTTCCATGCTATATTATACCATTTGCTACATGTTTTATATACACTTCGTATCACTTTATGCATTTTCTGGACTAACCTATTAACAAGATGCCACAGTGCCAGTTCCCTGTTTTCTGCTGTTTTTTGTGTTTCAGAAAGTTACTTCTGGAAATATTCTCGGAATTGCACGAAACAAAAGGCCAGGTCCCTATTTTTCCAGCACGTACACGGAGTCCGAAGGAGAGACGAAGAGAGCCATGAGGTGGCCAAACCACCAGGTGCGCGGCTGGGCCCAGCCGCGCCTGCCTTGGTTTGGGCCCTCGGGGGTCCGCCGACATCGCCCCTTCGCCTATTTATTCCCCGAGACGAAAACCCTAAAACACCGAGTCTTTCATCCAGAACATATTCGCTGCCGCCGCCGTCGTCAACCCTAACTCGGGGGGTTTCCTGAAGCTCTTCCCGGCACCCTGCCGGAGAGGGGAATCATCACCGGAGGGCTCTACATCGCCATGCCCGCCTCCGGAGTGATGCGTGAGTAGTTCATCCTTGACTATGGGTCCATAGCAGTAGCTAGATGGTTGTCTTCTCCACTTGTGCCATCATGTTTAGATCTTGTGAGCTGCCTATCATGATCAGATCATCTTATTGTAATGCTACACATGTTGTTTTGCTGGGATCTGACTTATATTGATACCTATGTGGAGCTGAATATTATATTATCATGTCTATGTCATTTGTGATCTTGCATGCTCTCCGTTACTTGTTGAAGCCTTGGCCACGGAATACTTGTGACACCCAAGAGGGGTATTTATGCATGATAGTTGGGTTCAACCTCTATTTAACCGTGATGTGACAGCAAGTTTCTAAGTTGTAGATGTTTGAGTTGCCACAGGGGTAAAACAGCAATGCTTTATTCAAGGATGAATGTATTGTTTACATTACGCACATTACTTCTGCAATTGTCTGTTGCTTGCAACTTAATTACTGGAAGGGGTACGGATTTAACCGGAAAGTGGACTATTTAGGCATAGATGCATGCTGGATAGCGGTCTATGTACTTTGTCGTAATGCCCAAATGAATCTCATAGTAGACACCACAGCTCAACCCCGGTCCATTCTTTTACATCTGAAATACAATCTACTGCAATCATTGTTCTCTACTGTTTTATGCAAACAAACATCATTTCCATTCGATACGTTTAAACCCTTTGTTTTCAGCAAGCCGGTGAGATTGATAACCTCACTGTTAAGTTGGGGCAAAGTAATTGGTTGTGTTTGTGCAGGTTCCACGTTGGCACCGGAATCCCTGGTGTTGCGCCGCACTACACTCCTTCACCAACACCTTCGAAGCAAACTTCGTTTTCTTGCTGGATCGATTAAACCTTGGTTTCATACTGAGGGAAAACTTACTGCTGCACTCATCATACCTTCCTCTTGGGGTTCCCAACTGACGTGTGACGTACAAGCATTGTTTCTGGCACTATTGCCGGGGAGATATTCCCTCGTCAACTTAGAGCTACCAGCGCCCAAGCTCGCCACCACCGCTGGTGCTCCCATGGCAGACTCCACGGAGTACAGGAGCCTCGCCGGGCTCTCCAGTACCTCACCTTCACGCGTCCTGACATCGCGTACGCCGTCCAGCAGGTGTGTCTTCTTCACATGCATTCCTCGCGAGCAGCACCAGGCTGCCATCAAGCGCATCTTGCGCTACATCAAGGGCACGCTCTCTCATGGATTTCAGCTTCACGCCTCTACGCCGGACTCCATGGTCACCTACACCGACGATGACTGGGCCGGCTGCCCTGACACTCGTCGCTCTAGTCGGGCTTCTGTGTCTATCTTGGGGACAACCTAGTCTCTTGGTCCTCCAAGAGGCAACACACTCTCTCGTCCAGTGCCGAAGCCGAGTACCGTGCGGTCGCCAACGCCGTCGCTGAAGCTAGCTGGATTCGGCAACTTCTTCACGAGCTCCATCGTCCGTCTCCTCCGGCTACAGTTGTGTTCTGTGACAACGTCAGCGCCGTCTACATGTCCACGAACCCTGTCCAGCATCAGCGCACCAAACACATCGAGATCGATCTCCACTTCGTTCGTGATCGTGTTGCTCTAGGACAAGTCCGTGTGCTTCATGTCCCCTCGTCTCGCCAGTTCGCCGATATCCTGACGAAGGGGTTACCATCACCGTTGTTTCTGGATTTTCGGTCCAGCCTCAACGTCCGCTCTCCTCCCGTTGTGACTGCGGGGGAGTGTTAGACTATATATGTCACGGCACGTGACATATCTCTTAACCAACTAAATTGAGGAGAATCGATTATTGTGATCTCCCATTTTATGGTTAGGGTTTGTAAATCTGTCTATATATTGACTAGCAATACAACGACCCATGTGTGGTCCATTGTCTTACAGTATCAATGCGAATGGAGGGGATGAGGAAATTTTGCATCTATGGAGCGCAACCACGACCACAAATTTTGTGGCATTCTTCCCTGGTTTTAGCGCATTGGTCTGGCTTTAGTTCACAACAGAGCACAAATCATTAGGGCAGGGTGGATCCATCCTTGGGCATTGGCACACTGCAATCTTGCTACTATCCACCTGATCTGTTGTTTGAGCTGCATGTAAAAAACGGTGTGCAGTTTAACTTGATATTAGGAAAATTATTACGAATTGCGTGAGATTATTAGAATAAATCAACGTGTTTACTAGAAATTCACCAAATTGTCGTCGTTTACTTACCTTGAGAAGATATTATGATGAATGGAAGGATTAACATTGCGAGTATAGACACCTTGCTTCTCTCCATGGTCATATAAGCTTTCTGGTGTTGTGCGGGTTGATCTTCGTTTCTAGAGATTGTCTATATATGCCGGATAATCACGTAACTTCTAATTGGTATACGGACAATGTACATATACTACAACGATTATGATCTATTTTTAGGCACACTTAATTGTGCGGAGGATCGCCATCTACTATTAATTACGGGAAATAAAATCCCCTATATTCAGTGAGTAGTAAATACGGCCAGGTTGGCACTTGGCACCTTATCCTTCAAATTTCTAAGTGTCCATTAATTATTCAACCCTTTTTTTAAAAATAAATTATTCAACCCTTGAAATGACTATATATAGGAATGCCTTAAGTTTCTGTTCTGGCAAGCGACATAGTAAAACAAGTTTCTAGCCAATATGTTGCTCGCTTGCTTGGTGGAGCAGGCCTGTTAATGTTATAAAGGTTGATGCCAGTCGCGAGAGAATTTCAGGATTTGCTTAAGGCACTAATATAGAACAGACAATCGCGCGCGTATGTTTAAAATGTACCATCGTACACGATTTTAGCAAGGTTATTTTGTAGGTAAAAGGTGTCCCACTATCTCAGAAAGCAAGAAAAAATTCTGCCCTACTGCACCTTCCCAAAGGAAAAAAATAGTTTGCTTTAATCCATCCCTTAAGAGATGACGGAGGGAGTATCAAAATCGTGGTAGGCAATCCATGGGCAAAGTTTGATCGCTGGGGAGTGGTGATGCGAAGTCGAGGACGACGATTGCTGTGTGCAGCAAATCACTGACGCCGATGGTCCGAACCAAACTAGCCCAGCTAGGCACTAAGCCAGTACCTTAATTTGGCCGATATGGTTGGCAGCAACATCGAGCTGTCGCCCCAGTCACCGGCTTCGCTCGTTTTACTGCCTCCACATGTCGATCGAGCTCACCATTTTCTCTGTGCTCAGCCAAGCTGATGGATAATCTACACTAACTTAAGTACTTGACCAGGTAACCGCGACAAGGACATGCGCATGCGTACCCAGTGAGATCAGGTTGACACGCGGTTTCGGTACAATCATCGTTGTCAGGAACTGAAGTTGACGTCTGCCTTAGTGCCTTGTACGCACGTTCTTGGTCGCATGCAGGAGATATTGCAGAGACGACAGAGCTGGCAAACAGCCGATGGGTAGAACCAAGTGTTGAGCTGATAACGGATTAACAGGGAGCAGCGTAGCAGGCGTGCGCGCAACTAGCAAATCCGCGTGAATCTGTGCACTGGCTGTACATATGTGCTTAATCTATTGGACCATCTCCCTGTCCACCCTGCTGGTAGCTTAAGATTTTCTAAATTTGTGGAATCGCATGAATATAGATATGTTTTAGTGTGTCTACTCAGTCATTTCAGTCCGTATGCAGTCAATATCAAAATCTTCAAAACATTTTATAATTCAGAAAGTAGCACGCTCGAGTCTTGATGTACTCGTACTCTTCATCGTGGTCTCTACATACTCTCTGACTATCTTTTTTGCTCTCCATTTGTGGAGTCTCTGGCCAATTCCATGTGGTGTCCTCTTATATACAAGACCACTACACAATTCGATATAAAAAAATGGCTAATAATTATTAAATAAAATATGAGTTATATGTCAACAGAAGCATATTGTTAGAAACACATTTCAAATACTCCATTTGTCCGCGAATAAGTGCACTTCTAACGATTTTCCTAAGTCAAACTTATTAAAATTTAACCAACTTTATTGGGAAAAGTAACAACATTTATGACAATAAATTAGTATCACTAGATTCATCTTGAAATAAAGTTTCAAAATATAAAAATTTAATTTCATATATGTTGCTGCTCTTTTCTATAAAATTGGTCAAATATAATTGTTTCTGACTTAGAACAAAACCTAGAAGTTGATTCATTCGTGGACGGAGCGGGTATGAATCCCTTGTCCGGGTGAAAATATGATCGACCCAAGAACGTGAAGCTACCACGTATTAAATAAGAAGATCGGTTCAAACAAACCAAAGAAAATAAAGAGCATGATGGTAGAGGCGGTCCGAACGAGCTAATAAATGAGTGAGAATGAGCGTCATTCATCCGAAACAGCAACGACTTTGTGTGCTAGTTCAGCACAATACAACACAGGCTCAAGTTCTTTGTCTTGTTCCTGGTGGTGGCGGCGACAACCACGACACCGGGACAAGCACACGGAAGGCTTCCGGCAGGGAAGGAAGCAACTGGTATTGTCGCCGGCTTGCCACCGACCTTGCCAATCCCCACACTCAGCGGCTTCCCGGGAAAACCAAATGCTCAACCAATACAGTCTCCACCCCTTCTCCTCCTCAACCTTTGGTACAACAACCAATGAGTTGGCTCTGTGGACCGGAAGTCCCTTGATGAACACAACGCAAGTTGAAAACTGATATTAATGATTTCATCAAAGTGGAACCACCGCCACAATTGCATCTATATACGTGTCCAAAATTATTATTAGTCCCACAACTTGTTCGAGATGAACAAATTAGTCCCACAACTTGTTCGAGATGAACAACCATATCAAAACAGAAATGAGAAATAAAATATAATACGGGAGGAGATAATCAAGAGGAAATCTCCTAAAAATGATATATCCATATATAGTAGGTGAGTATGAGATATGTTCTCTTGTTTCCGCATCACGTAGTTTGTGTGGGAGCTTGCGTTATATTTAGTGTGATACATCAACCAACATGTAGACTCACATACAACCTACACACTAACCTCACATAGTTTGTGTGGGAGCTTACGTGATGGCTAGTGTGACACATCAACCATCGCATACACTCTCATACAATCTATACACTAACAATTATGTAAGCTCTCACACAAACTATATGAGGCGAAACAATAACAACTTGAACCTTCCTATCACTATATATAGATATATCCATTTAAGCACACTTGCTCATCTGTACCATGTCTTGCCAGGTCCGAAATCAAAGTTAGTTATTTTAAGATTTTGGAGGAAACCAAAATCATGCTCACAGTGAGCTAAATTTGTAGGTTACAACATCAACGTCATGGGAATATGAACTTGTATAATGATAGAATATCAACCCACCTGCACCGCTGCTGCCGCCAGCGGCAAATTGCTTAGTGGCGTTGCTGGGGTGACATCCTGCTTGCCTACCTTACCTACAGGGGCTCAGTGCCGCCGGAGAGCTGCTACCAGGGCTACCGCAGGTTGCTCAACACCAGCGATTCAGTTCACCTCTGTCACCGGGTACAACGGCGGGAGAAGCAACGGTTAACTTCAGATGGCTATCTTCCCGATTACATGTGGCGCTGCCTTCCATTTTATCTGAATTTTGGATGCTTTTTTTAGAAATAAAGGCTCGCGCCCAGTTCCATTTCAAAGAAACGAAACAACGTTTTGTTACATTTGTCCTTCTTACAGCTCACGGGGGAAACGGCAGACACACCGCCCCAGACTTTGCAGAAACTAAAAGCAAAACAACAGGCAGAGACTAAAGATCTACAGTTCTCTTAAACTCCCAAAGCCTGATGCGAAAAGGAAACTAGGCCTATTACATCTGAAGCAGTCTTGATCAACATCTTCTTAGACAAGAGAAGATCAGCCATATTTGCTGACCGCCTTCCATCCATTCTCGCCTTCGATTAACACCATCGACGCTGCATCCAGGGTTTTGGCCAGAGCTTGAGTTGTGGCTCCCCACTCAGAGATGTCAACGTTCATCTCAAATCTTGCTCTCTTTGTTAGAGCTTCACCAAGCGGCACATGGTCATTCATTCTGCATCTCGCCAGAGCAAAGGAGGAGGGCTTCGAGATAATCTCTCCAAGCCCCTCAACGCCTCCTCCAGCTGAGTTCTTGCATTTCCCGATAGCAGTATTCGCCACTGAGAAAGTATAGAGTGCAGCATTCTCCAGACCACCTTCTGTATCATTGACAAGTCCATTCGGGCCTTCCAGCACAGTAACATGCTTTTTCCTTCTCCTCTGGTTAGCCAGAGCATGGAAATAGGAAGTGTTTCTGTCCCCTTCTAGGATCTGCCTTTCCCTGGATCTCTGTCTTGCTTTAATCTCCTCCTTCTTCCAAATATCTGTCAATCAGAAGCAATAAGTTTCATTTTGTTCTTAGAATTTGGAGACAGACAAACATCTTCAGATAGAATATCTAATTGATCATATTCAGCAATAAGTTGCTTTTTCAATTTAAATTGAGCAGATTCAATATTGGCACACCATCCTTTCAGCACTCTACGTAGAGTTCTAATTTTGAACTGCCAAATATCAATTGCTCTGGTAAAAGTGCAAGGTGTATTCCAAGCTTTTATTACCACCTCTCTAAAACCCTCAACCTGAAACCACCATTTCTCAAAACGAAATTGTTTGATTTTCGGAACACTAATGGCTCCGGTGTCAACCACCAGAGGGGTATGGTCACTTCCCAGCCTAGCCAGAGCTTTAACAATACATGCAGGAAACATAGCTTCCCAGCAAGTAGTGATAAAAACTCTGTCTATGGTTGCCATAACCGCATTGTCCTGGTTGTTGCTCCAGGTATATCTCCTGCCTACAAGCTTCAACTCCATAAGACCAAAACTATTAATCCAGTCATTAAAGAGATCAGCCCACCTTTGATTAATATTACCAGTGCTCTTCTCAGAGGAGTTTCTAATTAAGTTAAAATCTCCTCCAATCAGCGTAGGTCCCGTCCACCCCATGACAACACTATGTAGTTCTGTAATAAACTCCAATTTATGTTCATCATACGGTGTACCATAAACAGAAATAAATCTCCAAACGTCTCCATTTTGCTTGTTCTTAATTATACAAGAGATGCAAAACTTAAAACTCGACCAAGTTAAAACGTCGAAGATGTCCCCATTAACACCAGCTAGTAAACCTCCAGCGGTGCCAACTGCGGGTAACCAATGCCAGATAAATCTACCTTGATTATCTAGTACTTGGAGCTGTGAGGCAGTGAAATCCTCTTTTTTTTGTCTCAGAGAGACTGATAAAATCTGGGCGGTTTTCTCTAATGAGATCACCTGCTCTGGGCAACCTACCAGGTCCATTAAGGCCTCGCGAATTCCAAATGAAACCTATCATTTCGAATTAAATTGTAATTTTCTCTTGCTCCCTTTCTTCCCACTTGATACCTCCATCCAGGTATATTCAGAAGAAAGCTCCTCACTAGTGTGAGAGGATTCATCACAGTCTGACTCTCCATATTTGGATGTGTCAGTTTCCATGTGATCCTTAACAGAAAAATCTAAATTAGCAGGTAAAAACATATCAGGATGATCTTCCCGAAAGGATTCTAGTCTATCGGTTTCCACATCCTTAATACATTCAATGTTTTTATCTACCTCCTCTACTGAGGATCCCAAGATAATTCCCGCAAGCCTAGCTCTCCGCATAAGTCCTAAGTTGTCTAGAGCTGCAAAAGAATTATCTAGGTGGGTTTTTTTATTACCTTTGTCAAGTTCCATATCCTTCATCTTCTTCAGGTCCTGCGCCTTTTGCATTATCGTTTTACCATCTCTCTGCACTCTTGCGCTTGCCCTTGTTGCCATTACAGGTCCCCACTTTTTCTGTTGAGTTGGTTGTTCTTTTTGCTGGACAGGAACCACTGGAAGTTGAGTTGTTGGAACCTCTTCCTCTTCATCCGATTCCTCAAACTGTTGTAACAGCTGAGTGCACACTGCACTAACTTGCTCAGTATGTATTGCTGTATTTTCCACTGGAACACTTGGTGCACGAACCTCCAATATCTTGCTCATCACACTCGCTTCTAGCACATGAGCAGTACTATTGTTAGCCTTTTTGGTACCTTGTCCAGAAGTAGACTTGGGGGCCGGAGTGCTAGCAGCGTCAGTGTCCATGTTTTTTGTCCGTTCTCCTTCTCCTTAGCGCTCTGATCTAGGAAGTCATCTCCCAGATCATCATCATCAATAATAGCTGGACTATCATGATTATTATCGTCATGATCGTCTCCCGGAGCAGTTCCACCTTCTGGTACATCCTCCACAGTGAAGTGTAGCAGATAGAATACTTGATCTATCTCAAGTATTCTATACTTTGGATGCTTCGATAAGCATTTTTTTTTCATCTTCCTTAGTACGTTTTTTCTTCTCTTTCCATTAACTGGGAAATTCAAGTAAGGATTCTAGTACATCGTATTTGCAGTAGGTCCTGTCCCAACCCTTCCTGTAGCGATTCCAAGGTTTCCGTTACTGGCCGGTTCTCGCTCCCCACCGGAAAATGTGTTACCTGCCGAAACATCCCAGCACGTTTGAATTTAAGCAGAAATTTTTCTCACGAAAATCATTTTTTTAGACGTTTTATTTTTAAAATTTAATTGCTTAACCGAGAATACAATCCGGTAACCGGCCGGAATTTGCCAGTATCCACGGTTCCCCGAAATACCGGGGGCCTCCAAGAAAAAAAGGTAACCAAAACCTTGAGCGATTCCCAGCCTCGTGGTTAATTCAGGTAACCTGTTATCATTTGTTTGAAAACTTGTTTGCAGTCTTAATTGTCCTATTATTAATATTACTGGTCATTTTATTTCCTTTGCAGGTACATCGCCATAAGGGTATCTAAAGCTAACTGACGAAGAATCTTATATACATCAAATAGGCAGTTAGATACAACTCGCATAATGCTTTGTATCATAAGTACTGTAACTTAAGAGATTATGTTTAGTATGATCTCTGATTAATAGTAAAATTCCTACTAGTATGTGGCTTCTTTGTGGCGTGTGACACTGTGACCCCTCTATGCCCTGCTAGCGGGAACGCCTCCAACACAAGAACATATTGTTGAAACGTCTCCCAAAGAGCATCAAAATTTCCAATCTTATCTTGCTTCATCAGTCACAATCATCGATGAATTGCCGGATTTGCCATGCCCTTCAAGCTTCACACCTCCAGACTACACGCCTGAAATTAGGATGATGGAATGCACCTTCAGTGAGAAATCATAAACTCCTATCTGATTAAGTTTCTACAAGCAATTCATTTCACGGTGTGTACTTGTTACGTATTTTCTACAGAGGTGTAGACCCAACCATGTGAGACGGAGGGAAAGCTGGAAAATTAACTGGCATTGACAAATATAACTGGCTTCCGGATGGGCACAAGGATTGACTTGCAGTCCTGCTAAGCATTGTACCCTTGGACACGGGACAAGTAAGAGAAACAGTTTACAGCTACTGACATTAACCTTAGTCACACCTTTCACACAAAACTCTGAAAAAAATCTTGATGTCAAAAAGAGTTGAAACATAAGTAGGAGAGAATACATTTTTGTTTAGACTGGAAAAAAGAAAAGGTAACCACATTCAAGCCGAGGGTAACAATAAAAAATTATGATCTTAACAAGTACCTTGGCTCTCCAATGTATAAAATGGCTATTGCCGACAATCAACAATCCTAGAACTAGAAGAAACGATTCCTTAACTATTACGTACCAACGCATTATTGTGAAGCAACCTATTCCAAAATCACCACATCATCTACTCGGGACATCACGATTCTGTAGATTCTCAGAAGATCTTCTCCCCATTTCCAACTTTGTGTAATTTTTTGGTTGCATACGTAGAAGACAGCATGGCAGTTACTTTTGGTTTCTCTCGAAATCATGAATTGACATATGTAAAGCAAACTGATAACAAAGCCGTTCCTGATTACTTGGTAAGCATGCAGTAATTCAATGAACTACCAACAAAAAGAAAATGATATCACGCTACACATCTGCTTAGAAAATAAGGACATATGTAGGCATACATCAAGATAACTACTTGATAATGTAAGTCACGAAGTCTGAAACAAGTACTCATTGCTAAAACAAGAGACCTATTTGATCTAAAATCTAGAAACCATGAACTACCATTGCTAAAATACTAGGTTTAACTCATTAAGGTGGCGAGGGCATGGAAATCAGCTGCATCACGAGCGAAGGGCAGCTCTTATACAAATGCTGGAAGCTATCAGTGGCCACAAATGCCCTACGATGTGCTGGGGAGCTGAGAAAATCAAGGCACGCCTTCTTCAGCCCATCACAATGGTGTTGCTCAGCAAGCGCCAGGATGGTCGCAACGGTGCCCACATCGATGTACTGGCATAACTTTTCCTCGCAAATCAGCTTTAGCCTCTGCATATCATACCTGTCCGCCGCAACGAGCAGATGCTGGAACATGACATCTTCCTCTTCTTTTTCTGTCTCTAGCAATGAGTCGGTGTATGCAAAATAGAGCAATGCCTTGAACACCTGCGCCTCCATGTCGTCTATGCGTATGACATTGACACCGGCTGTGTCGCCCTCTTTCATTACACCAAAGAGCTCGGCGTTGAATACTGGAGATCGAGATGCGAGCACACACCGGTGTGCGGCAATTGTCTCACCACCTACCTCAAACAACACGTCGGTGCCCTTCTCTGTCTTCAGGAGATCACCGAGGTGCTGGTTCAGTTCAGGCGGGGGCACAAAGACGAACTTCGGTGTAGTGGTATCCTTGGTGCAGATGTCATGGAGGACGACAACATCACACCTGATTGTGAAGGAATCGTCACTGAGATGCTCTGACTTCTCAAACTCTTCCCTTTTGATGAATTTCGGATATCCCCACAATTGCTTAGTAGGAAAATTTCTTACTGGTCTCGATGTCCACGATAGTTTCTTCTCAACCAGGTTGGCAAAACAAATGTTGTACTGCGCCTTCACATCCTCGGTTACATTTTCATCGAGCTGAAGGTAAACGGCTATGTAGTCCGCGGTGTCGGAGTCACCGCCATTGGGATAATAGTAGATGCGCCAGCGATGGCCGCCGACGGAAAATTGACTGGATTTGAGGGCCTCACCAGTGGGGTCCCCTTGGTGCGCGAGTAACCGTCGATCTTGAGGATGTGGTACCCGCTCGTCGAGGCGGCGACGATGGCGGAGGCGGATCCCGACGGCTTGCCGCCGCCAGCGATAGCCGACGACATGGCCCTGGGAAGTGGCGAGCTGCAAACTCTCCGACGCAGCTTGATCACCGCCTGCTGCTCCTGATGATCAATTGAATTTTCTTCATGGGAATATTGATCAACGCTGCTACAGCTGCCAAGCTTGTCCTAGGGTTTAGCTGCGGCGGGGGATTTGGGAGGAACTGAGGTGAGGAGGAGGCGACGCTTCCTCGAGAGGATTCGACCTTTTTCTTCTTATTATGGGCCTTCCGAATACTTTTGGGCCTAGGAAGGTACTTAGGAAATCCCTCCATATCGCTCGCGCGATTTGTACCACCAAATCGCTAGAGTTTTTTCATGGGCTTGACCCATGTGTGCGTTCACGTCCCTTAGAGCATCTCCAGTCGCCGCGCCCAAATGGGCGTCCAAAGGCCGTCCGGACGTGCCATTTGGGCGCTGTCCGGACAAGGTGCGCCATTTGGGCGCCCGCGTTCCCCACTCGCGGCGTCCAAAGGGGCGCCCCAAAAGGTTTTTTTACATGAATTTTAATATTTTGTGAAAGAAAAAAATCAAACATACATAAATATGTAATAGTTCAAATACAATATTTAATAGTTCAAAAATATAAAATAAAGTTCAAACGTCTTTCTCTTCCTCCTCTGCCGCTGCCATGCCCCGGCGTGCCCACAAATGCTCCGCTAGATCAGTTTGGAGTGCATTATGAGTATTTTCATCACGAATTTCCAAATGCATTGAGATATGATCTGCGAAATCTGCCGGCACGTTGTGATCAACCTGTGCATGAGGACCCTCAAAGTCATATGGCATATGATCATGCACTGGATTATAGCGCTCACTCTCGATGATCATGTTGTGCAAGATGACACAACAATTCATCACCTCCCACATTTGCTCATTTGACCATGTCAGAGCAGGATACCGAACGATAGCAAATCTTTGCTGCAGCACTCCAAATGCCCGCTCGACATCCTTCCTGGCGCTCTCTTGTTCAGCGGCAAAATGACAAGCTTTGTTCCCGCAAGGGTTGGGGACGCTCTTCACAAATGTTGCCCACTTTGGATAGATGTCATCGGCTAGATAGTACCCTTTGTTGTACTCGTGGCCATTGACCACATAGTTGACAGGTGGGGCATGGCCTTCAACTAGCTTCGCAAACACAGGAGAGCGCTGCAACACATTGATGTCGTTGTGTGATCCTGCCATGCCGAAGAATGTGTGCCAAATCCATAGTTCATGATCGGCCACAGCTTCAAGAACCACACTGCAATATCCTTTGTGGCCTCCTTTGTACAATCCTTGCCAACCAAATAGACAGTTCTTCCAGCTCCAATCCATGCAGTCTATGCTTCCAAGCATCTCAGGAAATCCTCTAGCTGCATTCTGTTCCAGGATCCGAGCAGTTTCTTCTTCATTTGGTCCTCTCAAATAGTTTGGGCCAAACACACCAATCACGCCCTGCAGAACCTGTACATCGACTTGATGATTGTGGACTCTGACATCCGTAGGTAGTCATCTACAGAATCAGCAGGTGCTCCATATGCAAGCATTCTCATGGCTGCAGTGCACTTCTGGATTGATGAGAAACCAACAGTTCCCACGGCGTCCTTCTTCAACTTGAACCATGGATTATACGCCCTCACAGCTTGCACGATCTGGTTGAACAATCCACGGTTCATCCGAAAGCGTCGACGGAAATCCTTGGCGGTGGCGACAGGAACTTCGGCAAAGTAGTCCGAGACTAACATGCAATGGCCTTCCATTCTCTGCCTCGGCTTGCTCTTCTTCCTTCCGAACGACGAGCCTCCCTGTTTTGGGGCGGCATTGGCTTCCTCGTCGGCTTGAAGTCGGAGAAGACAACTGAGAATTGCTATATTCTCATCTTCCTCCGCGGCGATGGCGTCTTCTTCTTCCAACAGCATCGCGGCCATCATCTCGTCGTCGCTATCCATCTGCAATACAACGCGGCCACTGATCAACGACCGGTCGCCGGGTATTGGGGCGACGATGAAAGACGGGGATAAAATCGGGCGAACCTTCCGCCGAACACCTTGCCGGCAGGCGGGTCGCGGAGAGACCGCCGGGGACGGTTGTATCGAATACAGCGTCGGCGGGCCGGTGCCCGGAACCGAAGGCCGTCGAGGAGAGGAAGCAAACGGCGGCGCCGGCGTCCAGATTTGGGTGGAGCGGAGCCGGCGGCGGGGGACGGCGGGGGGCGACTGGGGCGATGAGGCAAATTGGGGCGACTGGGGCGACGATGAATGACGGGGATAAAATCAGGCGACAAAACGACGAGACATAGTCCGTGTCTCACTGCCAGACGTGGCCCGTGCGTCAGGAGCCGACGTGGCGTCGCGTTTCCTTCCGTCCGGGCCGCCCGAAGCCTCCCCAAGTTGAGGGCGTGGGCTGGGCGTGCCGGACACAAAACTGGGCCGCGCCGGACCGAATTCGCGTTTGGGCGCCGCGAGTGGGGGCGATTTTGTGTCCGGCACGCCCCAAAGGCGTTTGGACGGCCGTTTGGGCGCCCCGAGTGGAGATGCTCTTAGCTGGAGGATGGTTCGATCCGGACGAGTGTTTCCTTCGTATGTCTTCGTTCCTTCTATCAGTTCTCCGTGAGTTGTCTACTGCTCTCTTTTTCTTTCTTGTTTCGATTTTTTTCGTTCGTTACTTCCTGCTTTTCTATTTTTTTTATTTTTCTTACGTACTTTCCTTGATCCTTTTTTATTTTTGTGCCCTTTTACTTTTCCGTTTCTTCTTATCATATGGTTTATTTTAAGTATGTTTTTTATATATATTTATGTTTCAAAATTTTGTTTTATTAGGTCTAAAATTATGATTTCCTTCGTAGTGTGGATATTTTCCATCACGATAAAATTTTGTTTCCACGTATAGCTATAGATGTGGTTTGTTCCACCATGCAAAATTCGGTTCCAAATAGTTGCGGTTCTTTGTTCCTCATGTATTGAAACTTTGTTCAACTCAGTATAAAATATTGTTACTCTTTGTAGTTTGTTTTACGGGTACTAAATTTTTGTTCCATATAGTGAAAAAATCTGTTCCAAATGGCTGGGACATTTTATTCCTCGTGCATTGAAATTTTGTTTTGCTCAGTTTAAAATGGTGTTCCTCTTTATAACGTGGTTTGTTTCACAGGTAATAAATTTTGTTCCACATAGTACAAAATTTTATTCCAAATAGTTGTGACTTTTTGTTACTCTTGTATTAATATGTTGTTCTGCTGAGTCTAAAATATTGTTCCTCTTTGTGAAATGGTTTGTCCCACAAGTACTAAATTTCTGTTCTACATAGTGCAAAATTCTGTTACAAATAGTTGCCACTTTTTGTGTAGTAAAATTTTGTTCCGCACGGTCTAAATGTTGGCGTCTGCCTTAGTGCCTTGTTCGCACGTTCTTGGTCGCATGCAGGAGATATTGCAGAGACGACAGAGCTGGCAAACAGCCGATGGGTAGAGCCAAGTGTTGAGCTGATAACGGATTAACAGGGAGCAGCGTAGCAGGCATGCGCGCAGCTAGCAAGTCCGAGTGAATCTGTGCACTGGCTGTACATATGTGCTTAATCTATTGGACCATCTCCCTGTCCACCCTGCTGGTAGCTTAAGATTTTCTAAATTTGTGGAATCGCATGAATATAGATATGTTTTAGCGTGTCTACTCAGTCATTTCAGTCCGTATGCAGTCAATATCGAAATCTTCAAAACATTTTATAATTCGGAAAGTAGCATAGCACGCTCGAGTATTGATGTACACGTACTCTTCATCGTCGTCTCTACATACTCTATGACTATCTTTTTAATTTTCTCTCCATTTGTGGAGTCTCTGGCAATTCCATGTGGTATTCCTTTTATGTACTAGATCACCACACGTTTCGAGGTAAAAAATGACTAATAATTATTAAATAAAATATGACTTATATGTCAACGGAAGCATATTGTTAGAAGCATCTTTCAAATACTCCATTTGTCCGCGAATAAGTTCACTTCTAACATTTTTCCTAAGTCAATTTTAACCAACTTTGTAGGAAAAAGTAACAACATTTATGACAATAAATTAGTATCACTAGATTCGTCTTGAAATAAAGTTTTAAATATACAAATTTGATGTCACATATGTTGCTACTAGTTTCTATAAAATTGGTCAAATATAATTGTTTCTGACATAGACCAAAACCTAGAAATAGACTTATTCGTGGACGGAGGGAGTATGAATCCCTTGTTGTGCTTTGGGTGAAAATATGACCGACCCAAGAACGTGAAGCTACCACGTACAAAATAAGAAGATCGGTTCAAAAAACCAATGAAAATAAAGACCATGATAGTAGAGGCGGTCGGAACCAGCTAATAAATGACTGAGAATGAGCTTCATTCATCCGAAACAGCAACATGGCGCCACACAGACTCATGTAGTCATGTTCTTTGTCTTCTTCCTGGTGGTGGCGGTGACGACCACGACACCAGGACAAGCACACGGAAGGCTTCCGGCGGGAAAGGAAACAACTGCTCCACCAGGTATTGTCGCCAGCTTGCCACCGACCTTGCCACTCCCCAAACTCACCGGCTTCCCGGGGAAGCCAAATGCTCAACCAGTACAGTCTCCACCCCCTTCTCCGCCAACAACCAATGAGTTGGCTCTGTGGGCCGGAAGTCCCTTGATGAACACAACGCAAGTGGAAAACCGATATTAATGATTTCGTCAAAGTAGAACCACTGCCACAATTGCATCTATATATGTGACCATAATATAATAACATATATTAGTTTGCTCCAAAGTCTTAAAATAACCATATCAAAACAAACATGTTAAAAAAATACGGGAGTAGATAATCAAGAGGAAATCTCCTAAAAATTGATATATCTATATATATTAGGTGAGTATGAGATATGTTTCTCTTGTTTCCGCATCACGTACGTAGTTTGTGTGGAGCTTGCGTTATTAAGTGTGATACATCAACCAACACGTAAGCTCACATACAACCTACACACTAATGTTTTAGCCTCACATAGTTTGTGTGGGAGCTTACGTGATGGCTAGTGTGACACATCAACCATCGCGTAAACTCTCATACAATCTACTAGGTAACTGCCCGTGCGTTGCAACGGGTGCATGAATATTCTAATGGTTACACACTAATCGTGTCAAACATGTAATTTTACAATAATGCATATTGAACATCATTGTCAAGTTTTGAACAAAGGACTAATAATAATTCACAATGGGACTTTACTCGTCGTCACATGTCTTATCTCCACTAACCTCACCTGTGCAGATATGCACATAGACGCATCCTTCCTCGTTGGCACAAGTCACATCATCGCCACATGTGACCTCGTCCATGTGTAAGTCCATATAACACATCGTCGTAGGACATGTTACCCCATCTTTTTGCGTTTCCTCGCCATTGTGCATCCCGGCCATCCAAATCCACGACCTTGGCGTCTTCAAGGTTTGGTAGCCATTCTTTGCAATCCATGGCTACACCATAAGCTCTCAAGAAAAATCTGAGAAGACGGATGTGCGAAGGAGAGGACATTTTGGCAAGATTAACATTAACATGAGAAACATGAACTTAACACTCACAATCAAAGAGTTACATTCAATAATAAAAATGACTACATCTAGGCTTCAACAAGGTATATCAAGATTGTTTGAAAAATTCCACACAAATTATACTGATTATAAGCTTATACTGTAGCAGTTGATGACTTCCTAGCCTTAATATTCAGCATCTATTTTTACCAACTCTGCCAGCAATGGTCATATGCCATAAAAATTAAGAATTCAAAGCAAGCCAACTCTTTTTTTAAGACCTCATACAATGCTTATAGTGGCAGATTACAGAAATGCCTTACGAGTACTGAGAGTCAAAAAAGTACATCCGGCAATTAACCAGTTCCATCGAGTTGGCCATTGGACAGAAGCGACATGTATTGCTGAAAAACAAAGGTCGATACAAAACCTACAAACTTCACTGAGAGAACTAATCCAAACAAAGGAGCATCGATGTTAACTTAATGAATATTGGCATGATGGAGGATTCTATTAGACCCTAGTTGATTAAATCAAAATAATCATCTAATGCAGTCTTGTAATGCTGTAAACAACCAAAAGAAATCGGACACCACCTATGTGAAGTAAGCACTTGACATTGTAAACAAAATATATTATTTACATATGCTTACACCTAAGATTAAACACAGAATACACCTACATCCATCACTTATACATAGACTTGCTTCTGACATGACTTTTTTATCCATTTGATCGACATGGTTATCTGTCGTAGCAACCAACAATGAAGCACGACATCCCTCCTGCAGCAGAGCTTCTCCTTCTGTTTGAATTAACAGAATGGCAGAACACAACGCTAGATAAAAATGTAAATTATCTTATTTATTTTTATGCACTTATAAGGAATTTTTGTGGAGACATAGAGCGATGGTTTGGTTTAGGTGATCCAAGCACTTGATATTAATTCAGTCAGAAGAAAGTACCTGCTAATTAGTTACCAGATCAAATTCTACTTCCTGTTGACCATATATTGTATCTTAGTAACCTAACCTCGATCCTGACAGCTTGAGCATATATTGTATCTTTGGGTCTCACTCTCCTTGAACATCAAAAGAATCATCTAATGCAGTCTTGTAATGCAGCAAACCAACAAAATAAATCGGACACCACCTATGTGAAGCAAGTAAGCAGTTGACATTGTAAACAAAAAATATTTTTACATATGCTTACACCTAAGATTAAACACAGAATACACCTACATCAATCACTTATACATAGACTTACTTCTGGCATGACTTTATTTATCCATTTGATCGACATGGTTATCTATCGTAGCAACCAACAATGAAGCACGACATGCCTCCTGCAGCAGAGCCTCTCATGTTTGAATTAGCAGAATGGCAGAACAAAAAGCTAGATAAAAAGGTAAATTATCTTATGTACTCCCTCCATCCCAAAATAAGTATCTCAAAGTTATACAAAAGTGAATGTATCTATACTTGTTTCATGTCTAGATACATCTACTTTTTGACAAATCTAAGACAGTTATTTTGGGACGGAGGGAGTATTTTTATGCACTTATAAGGAATTTTTGTGGAGACATAGAGCAGCGATGATTTGGTTTAGGTGGTCCAAGCACTTGATATTAATTCAGTCAGAAGAAAGTACTTGCTAATTAGTTACCAGATCAGATTCTACTTTCAGCCTTTCAGTAAAGTAGATGGATAAAAAAAATCTGAAGTGCTGATCACCGAGCTGATCACGTACCACTGTATTTTACTTACCTTACCACAGTGCTAACTTTTCCTATTTGTTAAATGGATGATCTGTAACTTCTAGATAATCTTATGTTTAGAATACAATGTAGCATTAGATCATCAAACTCTAATGACCTGCCTTTTAAGAGGATTAAAATGATAGATCAGTCACTCTGCACTAATTATGTGACTTGTCAATTCCACTTAGATCAAACATGCATACGGACGCCTGTAGAGCAGTCTCATATTATATACTAAAAGGAGTGGAGAAATACTTTTTTTTGTTTGTTAGATTCTAAAAGCCATTGTATCAAGAGCCCGGTGTTGTAAGCTTGACAAATTGAGGAAGTAATCAGAGTATAATAGACATAATCATGAACAATTTCAAGTAATAATTTTGATTCTATAGCCATAAACCTGAGCTCACTTACGGTGAAATAATGAATTTCCCTATTTTCCTTGAGATGTTTTTTAGAGCACCCTCCATACTAATAAAAAAGAGCTAATGGCAATTCTGGCAATCATATGTACATATATGCAGAGAGAGATACATAGGTACTGTAATTTTTGTTGAGCATATATTGTATCTTAGTAACCTGACCTCAATCCTGACGGCTTGAGCCTTCAATAGATGATCTTGCTGTTAGAGACAATAATTTCACATACTGCCACCCAAGACTCTCCAGAAAAGTCTATTTGTGTTGATTCTTTATACTCATCCGTTGTATTGTGTTGCCTTTTTGCGATAAATATAGAACATGCAAACAAAAATTTAATGGAATCAGGGAGCTCCCTGATGATCTAAATCATCAAAACAGTAAAAAACAATAGCTCCAAGTTCTGCAAATAAATAGATGAATATTTATCTGCACATTTATATGAATTAAATAAGATTTACTGGTCAGATATACCAGTTCTTCTTATCATTAGGACATTGTAAACATAACCTATAAATTAATTAACTGCCAGCCTGTGCAATCAAACTTGCCTGTCAAACAAAATTGTACTACCTCTGTTCCTTCTTTGTTGTCGCCAGTTGTATACTCGATATGTACTACCTTAGTTCTCTCTCAACGGGACGGAGGGAGTAACAAAATACATCTCAAACTGAATAGTACATTCCACAAGGTAACAAGTTGGTATCCATGCTTGTTTTAACATCTGAACCCCTCTTCATTCTAGTTTATCTGCAGTCAGATAAAGTAAGTGTAGATGAAGACTAATAGACTGTCATATCTGGACATGAATAGAATGAAACAACTACCTCTTCACTGTTATAAATCCATACATTTAGCAACCAGTCGCAGTTCAGCCATGTTATCTATCATGACGTGTAAAAGTGATCACCAGCTGCAGGACTGAATAAAACTGGATGTAAGTCTGTCTGACCAGCTTTCTGTTCGGCAAATAATTGTTGTGTGTAATCTGTGCTAGTCTGATAGGTGCTCCATCTTTGGGCCTCACTCTCCCTGAGCATCAAAGGAGGAAGTTAATTAGATATTTCTTACGCAGTCACGCCGTGCAAATTTACATGCTTATAAAGCATGATTTGGGGCAAAATAACAAAGAACAACATAGGCGTATAAAAGCATGTTTTGGGGCAAAAGAACAAATAACAATTTCGTACGGAGGTACATAGCAGCACCTTAAAGCACGCTCACCTCGAAAATTTGCAGAAAGCAATCCGTGTTAAACTGGTTCCCGTGCTCTTCTAACGCCATCACGACGGGCTGGTTCCCTTCCTGCATCGTGTGCCAGAGATGTGTGCTTCGCAGTCAGGACGGACAATGCCAGCTTGCACCTACTGAACGGGCAGCGGATGTGGTATGGTACATCCTCGAGTGGTGCTCTCGGTAAGCAGCGAAATTGCTCGTAAGATCATTCATGTGCTTGTGCGGCACTGGAGAGGAAGGCTCGCAAGGGCAAAAGGCGACGACGGCATGGTTGCAAGAGGAGGGAGCAGGCTACGGGAGAGAATCTGGCGATGGGAGCTGGGGGACACGGCAGGAGGCCTCTGCATCCCATCCTCTGCGCTCACCACGGATTGAAGCAGACGCTCGGAGCAGGAGACTGGCAGTTGCGAGATTAACGCAATCAAGGATTCACTTTTGCGACATTGATGGAATCAAGAATTCGGATCTGCCAGACAACGAAATAGATGAGATTGCATCTAACTTTTGCCGGATGATGTGCGAAAAATAGAAACCAACGAGGACGCGTATTGTTGGATCGTTGGTGAGAGATAGGACCGTAGGGTATTCTGTTAGTTCGTTATCGTGGAGGAAATCTAGGAACGACTGCGGATGTATTAGTTAGTTTGTTATACGCCTACATGTGATTCAGTGCGGTGGCATTTTTCTGTAAATTCTAAGATGTGTGACACCAACGACGGACTCTCCTTTAATAGTAAAGGTACACTAATAATTATGTAAGCTCTCACACAAACTATATGAGGCGAAACAATAACAACTTAAACCTTCCTATCACTATATATAGATATATCCATTTAAGCGCACACTTGCTCATCTGTACCATGTCTAGGGTGGACATGAAGCTCGAGGCTCGAGCCTCGGCTCGGGCTCGACAAGGCTCGGCTTGGGCTCGGTCCGGCTCGAAGGTCGGACAAGTCAAGTCTAAACCTTTCAAACAAGGCTCGAGGCTCGACAAGCCGGCTCGATGAAACTCGCAAGCCGGCTCGAAGGCTCGATGAAATACAAAAATATGACATGGTCTTTGTCAAAAAGTGTAAAAATTCACAATTATAATCAACAATAGACCATGAATAATTATCAAAATGAGTCATGATAAGTCCGCCACACAAATACATCAAGTAAATACAAGGAATAAGCACCATTTACACTAGTTTGCATCAGTTTTTTTACTATATGGAAATTAACAAACGGGAAACATGGTACCAAGTTCCCATTTTTCTTGTGTTCAAACAGTTCACGCTTCAAAAAACCTCCCAGATCTTATACAACCTGTGTAGCTAGACACGAAGCTTTGTCCTCCTGAGTATCAAGCATTGCACCCAAAATGTCTGCGTTAACTGAACCAAACTGTCCAGACTTCCAATTTGAGTTGGACAACCAATTGAACACCTCGTAGCTGCTCAGTTATCAGATTGGTTTAAGGAACCAAAGCCGTCCAGACTTCCAATTTGGGTTTGAGAACCAATTGAACACCGGATATATCGATGAGTCCAGCAAGCAAATACATCAACGGTTCCAGGTTGCATGGATTTGTCGGTGAAGGAGAGATGCAGTAGAAGGAGCTACTGCTGCTACCGGATGCTGGAGGATGGCCGGTCGAAGGAGCTACTGCTGCTGCCGGATGGCCGGCGGCCGCCACTACCGATAGAACCACGACGCCGTGCGCATCTACGAGAGGAGCAGGCGATGCGAGCAGGGGCCAGGGGGTAGAAGGAGGCGGGGATCCATGGACGAGTGGAAGCGGGCGCCGGCCGCGTCTGTGATGGCGGGAGGCGGCCGCGTCGGTGGTGGGAGCGGTGGCCGGCGGCGGGCTAGCCCTAGAGCACAACAGAGGAGGAGGAAGAAGGGGTCGGACTGGGACTAGGCGTTACAGGAAGAAAGGGGATCGATCGATTCGTTTGTGGCATCCGGCTCGCAAGCCGACCGAGCCGAGCCCCGAGCTTGACGAGCCGAGCCTCGAGCCTAACTTTTGAAAAGATTTTAGTAGCAAGCTGAGCCTGGCTCGGCTCGGGATTTCACGAGCCTGACCGAGCCGAGCCGGCCGATTCCACCCCTAACCATGTCTTCCAGTTCTCAAATCATAGTTGGTTATTTTAAGATTTTGGAGGAAATCAAAATTATGCTCACACTGAGCTAAATTTGTAAGTTACAACATCAACTCGCCAAGGGAAGATGAACTTGTATAATGATAGAATATCAACCCACCTGCACGGCCACTGCTGCCAGCAGCAAATTGCCTAGTGGCGTTGCTGGGATGACGTCGTGCTTGCCTACCTTACCTACAGGAGCCCAGTGCCACCGGAGAGCTAATGCCAGCGCTACCGCAGGTTGCTCAACACCAGCGATGCAGTTTACCTCTGTCGACCAGTACAACGGCGGGAGAAGCAAAAAAATTAACTTCAGATTGCTATGTTCCCGATTAGATGTGGCGCTGCATTCCCATTTTATCTGTATTTTAGATGCTTCGATAAGCATTTTTTTCATCTCCCTTGGTAAGCTTTTTCTTATCTTTTCATTAACTGAGAAATTCAAGTAAGGATTCTAGTATATATATCGTATTTCCAGTGGGTCCTGTCCCAACCCTTCCTGTAGCCATTAACTGAGAAATTCAAGTAAGGATTCTAATATTTTTGTATTAGATCCCAATCCTTACTTGATCTTATACAAAAATATTCAGACTGGCCTCGGCCCGTCGGTGTTACAGTAAAAAAAAGACAAGTACCTTGGCTCTCCAATGTTTAAAATGGCTATTGCCGACAATCAACAATATCCTAGAACTAGAAGAAACGATTCCTTGTCTATAACGTACCAATGAATTATTGTGAAGCAACCTATTCCAAAAACACCACATCATCTACTCGGGACATCACGATTCTGCAGATTCTCAGAACATCTTCTCCCCATTTCCAACTTTGTGTAATTTTTTGGGTGCATACGTAGAAGACAGCATGGCAATTACGTTTGGTTTCTCTCGAAATCATGAATTGACATATGTAAAGCAAACTGATAACAATGCCGTTCCTGATTACTTGGTAAGCATGCAGAAATTCAATGAACTACCAACAAAAAGAAAATGATATCACTACACATCTGCTTAGAAAATAAGAACATATGTAGGCATATATCAAGAGAACTACTTGATAATATAAGTCACGAAGTCTGAAACCAGTACTCATTGCTAAAACAAGAGACCTATTTAATCTAAAATCAAGAAACCATGAACTACCATTGCTCAAATACTAGACTTGACTCAGCTAAGGTTGCAAGGGCATGGCAATCAGCTCCGTCACCAGTGAAGGGCAGCTCTTATACAAATGCTGGAAGCCATCAGTGGCCACAACTGCCCTCCGATGTGCCGGAGAGCTGAGAAAATCAAGGCATGCCTTCTTCAGCCCATCACAGTGGTGTAACTCCGCAAGCGCCGCGATGGTCGTGACGGTGCCCACATTGATGTAGTCGCATAATTTTTCCTCGCATATCAGCTTTAGCCTCTGCATATTATACCTGTCCGCCGCAACTAGCTGATGCTGGCACATGACGTCTTCCTCATCTTTTTCTGTCTCTAGCAATGAGTCGGTGTATGCAAAATAGAGCAGTGCCTTGAACACCTGCGCCTCCATGTCGTCTATGCGTATGACACCAGCTGTGTCGCCCTCTTTCATTACACCAAAGAGCTCGGCGTTGAAAACTGGAGATCGGGACGCGAGCACGCACCGATGTGCGGCAATGGTCTCACTGCCTACCTCAAAGATAACATCGGCACCCTTCTCGGTCTTGAGGAGATCACCGAGGTGCTGGTTCAGTTCAGGTGGTGGCACGAAGACAAACTTTGGAGCGGTGGTCTCCTTGGTGCAGATGTCATGGACGACAGCGACGTCACACCTGATCGTGAAGGAATCGTCAATGAGATGCTCTGACTTCTCAAAATCCTCCCTTTTGATGAACATTGGATATCCCCACATTTCCTTACTAGCAAAATTTCTTATAGTTCTCGATCTCCACGACGGTTGCTTCTGAACTAGGTTAACGAAGCAGAGATGATGTACTGCGCCTTCACATCCTCGGTTACAGTTTCCGCAAGTTGGAGGTAAACGGATATGTAGTCCGCAGTGTCGACGTCGTCGCCATTGGGGTAATAGCAGATGCGCCAGCGATGGCCGCCGATGAAGAATAGGCTCGATTCAAGGGACTCACCAGTGGGGGTCCCCTTTGTGCGCGAGTAACCGTCGATCTTGATGATGTGGTACCCGCTCGCCGAGGCAGCGACGATGGCGGAGGCGGACCCCGACGGCTTACCGCCGCCGGCGATAGCGGATGACATTGCCCTGAGAAGTAGCTAGCTGCAAACTCTCCGACGCAGCTTGATCACGGCGCCTTCCTAGCATTGTTGGGCCTAGGAAGTGTACTTACCTAGCAAGAGAAGGAGCGTTTTTTCTGGCGTTTTATGACATAGTTGGCATGTACGTGCAACGCACGTGTTCAGAATTATATAGGAGACATTTTACAAGTACCAAAATAATGTACCAGGGTCTATGATGGATTTTTGTTTGTGCATCACAAATACCATAACTCATCGTCGACACGGAAGTCATGGCAGTATGCATCAACTGTGTATTACTAATGTCTGACACATAGCGGTGAAAATTGCCCATGAGTTGAATAATGTTAAGATAAAGTACACAACAACTTCACAATTAAAACGTCATATTTTATCATTTATCTTTGTCTGATTGCAGCTTAAACATGAAACATATCAAAGCAAAGAAATCACCAAAAAAAGCATTGACATCTATCCATGATGGCGAACATGGGTCTGCCATGAAAAGGAAAAAAATAGGAGATTCACAAATTAGCTAGGCACGTGCCAATATAGTGTCTTGCTCTTCCCAGCACGATTAAAATAAATCTAAACAAAGAAGAACTTGCAAGCTATATATATATAGTGATGTCTTTCAAGAGAAGGTGAGAGGTTTCCTATTTATCGCATAATTTGGGTGACTGCAGATCAAGTGATCAACTATAAAAGAAAGTACTTTGTAAGTACAACAATACATAAGTCTTAAGAACACACTGAGCAAAATATGTATAACCGAGTATTGTAAGAAGAAAATATAGCAAGTGCGCTGCTACATGCTTAGATCATAATGACAACCACATGAAATGTATTCACATTCAACAATGACTTCATTAGCTATATCTTTCAAGTACTGGAAATGAGATTTTGGTTGTCGACAAATCACATAATCGAAAAGCCTACACAAGGGGCACGACGTGTTCAAACAGAAATAAATTGAGGTGTAAAGTAACTACTGGGGATAAATTTTGTGCCCAGCCTTAACAACAATTTGAAAGTTGCATGGTCATGTTGCCTCTTAATTTTGTATATAGATCCTTCAATTTTTATTCTTGAATGTGACCGTATGTACTAAGCTTCAGATTCGTCCACAAGGACCTAAGTATCCTGCACATGATTAAGAAAAACGATACAGTCATATGATATATAAGATAAGTGAATGGACAATATAAGTCTCCAATTTCTATAGTGTGTTAAACATGCCAACGTACTGAATTTTCCTGTGCACTGACGACTTTCTCAAGCTCGCATCTGAAGACACAAATAGTAGTCATATGACAAATAAGTAGTGCCTCTGCCTCTAGCACATCAAGCTATACATTGTTAAAATGTATTGTTAGTACGTAGTACTATTGCATAAAAGAAAACCTGTAAAATAAGCCGAGCTATCTGAAGCCAATAGGTTTTTGGCTGAAGATGAAGTTTAAGATACAAGTGTAAGTGCAGAGTAACAATCCACAATTCAAAGTGCATCTAGGTTTCAGATAGCCCAAAACCAAATTGCTTTTACTTACATTAACATGATAGAACGAAGTGATCCATATTTATAATTGCATCAACGAACCATGCATAGAAGAGAAAAGTTGCGGCACCTGACGGCGGCGAGGAGCGGGATGTTGTTGAAGTACTCAGCCTGGTACTTGCCGGCACAGTGTTGAAGAGCTGGGTGCTGTGAGAGTCCTTGTGTGTGACTTGCCGATATTGCCCGATGCATCGTGCTGGTAGTGATTCGAGTTAGTTGGTCTGATATTCGTATAAATTTCTCTATGCAGTCAGTTAATAAATCTATTAATAGGCCATCTGAACCCAAACTCTATGCTTCGTCAGTTCTGACAGGACTGCACCGCCACCAGACCACCGCCAGGCCGTTCCTCTTCGCCAGCCTCTAGCCGATCACCGCAGCGCCTCTCACTCTGCGCGGCCCTCCAACAGACCACTGTCACGCATGGATCCCCTCCGCTGGCTTTGCTCCCCTCCTTCGTCCTCCACCAGACCACCGCGCCGCCGTTTCTCTCTGCTGACCTCCACCAGACCACGGCCGCTCTCGCCGCTCCGCTCCTTGAGCTCGCCTTTGAGCCTGCGGCGAGCTCCTACGGGCTCCGGCACATCAGGATCACGCCGCTGCGTCAGAGACCGCGGCGTCACAGACCGGGCGACATTGGCGACGTCGCCGAACGCCCGCTCCTGACTCCGCACCTCCAGCTCCGTCTTCAGCATGCGCGCCTCGTACTGCAATGAAGCGCTCTGCTTCCATGCCGCCTCGAGCTTCGCCGTTGCGCCGGCGAGCTGCTCGTCCGAGACTGCATTGTATTCTCTGGCCAGCTTGTCATTGGAGTAGATGGCCTTGCAGAGGCTGTTGTTTTCGGCAGGCTAGAGTCGCGGCCTAACCTGAAGAAATTCAAACTGCGGGGAAGATGTCGAGCTGCCGGCGAACAGCTGGTGCAGGGGATGTCATGGCAGCGGCCGCAGCGTTTAGGAGAACGCGGCGCGTTGACAAGCTCGGGGCGGAGGCCTAGGCATGCGGTAGGCAGGAGGCGACGATGGAGAAGGGGCGGATGCAGGGGAAGAGAGGAGAAATAGAAAAACGAACCGGTACGGTGGCAATTTAGTAGTATTATGTGATTGGTCGGAGGCAAAACAGTCAACATTGGGCAATGTTGAGTTGTCAAACATTGGAACGATCTGGATCGTCGATCAGATATTGAACGGTACACATTTAATGTATCCCAACATGTTTGCTCTTTTAATATTAGTATAGATTACCTATCCTTTCACCGGCATCGTGTTCTCACGTGACACTTAAATCGTTGCACGCCACTTCCCTCAGCTCGCTCTCCTCTTGCCCTCGCCAACCTTAACTTTTGATGGCAATCATGAAATTATTTTCTTATCTTATTTACCAATTCAATCTTTTGCATAATGGACCATTGCTGCCATGTGGTTATTGTTGTAAACGATGGCAAAGAAAACGACGAAGAGCGGAACGATCAAACCAAAGGGGACACGAGATTTAACGTGGAAAACCTCTCCAAACAAAGGAGAGGAAAAAACCACGGGCGCCAGCCAGCAATACTTCACTATATCGGGTGAGGTTACAAACGCCGTGGGTTTACAATGTGTGGCTTACCCCAAAACGGCGGCTTACAAGAGGAATAAATAGAAACATCAAACCCTAGGTCGGCTGCAGTCCAACCCGGAATCAATCCCACCTCGGCGGTAGTACCGCTTAACCCAGCGGTACTACCGCTGGGGTGGGCTGGTTCGTCTCTTCCCACCTCAGCGGTACCGGCGGCGGTACCGGACAAGCGCGTCAGACGGCCATTTCAGCGGTAGCGGAGGCGGTAGCGGTGGCGGTAGCTCTCAGCGGTAGTACCGCTTAACCCAGCGGTACTACCGCTGGAATTTGGAACACCAAAAATAACACTCCACCTTGAGACAAATTCCATCTTGTAGCATGAAAGAGAACTTCATCCTGAAAAAACAAAGAAACACCTTCGGCGCCAAATAGCCTCTTGGGCTAGACAGTGATACCAACTAAGCCCGAGCAAAGCTCGAACTTAGTAACAGGAACTGGCTTTGTCATCATATCAGCAGGATTATCATGAGTACTTATCTTGCATACCTTCAGTTTACCTTTTGCAACAACATCACGCACATAATGGTATTTGACGTCAATGTGCTTTGTTCTCTCATGGAACATCTGATCCTTGGTAAGGTAAATAGCACTCTGACTATCACAAAACAGGTTAATGCAAGTATCATCTCCACAAAGCTCAGCAAACAAACCTTTCAGCCAAACCGATTCTTTACATGCTTCAGCAATAGCCATGTACTCTGCTTCAGTGGTAGACTGGGCAACAACGATTGCAACGTTGCCCTCCAACTCACGGCACAACCACCAAGCGTGAACACATAACCTGTGAGGGATCTCCTCTTATCCAAATCGGCAGCAAAATCTGAATCCACATAGCCTACGAGTCCCTCATCAGTCTTGCCGAACTTGAGGCAAGCATTGGATGTGCCACGAAGGTACCTGAAAATCCACTGAACAGCCTTCCAATGTTCTTTACCAGGATTAGCCATATATCTACTAACCAAACTCATAGCATATGATAAATCTGGACGTGAGCAAACCATGGCATACATTAAAGAACCAACAGCACTAGAATATGGAACTCTAGACATGTACTCAAAATCCTCATCCGTACTAGGACATTGTTCAGCTGACAATTTAAAGTGAGGAGCAATAGGAGTACTAACAGACTTTGCATCATGCATGTTAAAACGATGAAGAACTTTCTTAATGTAATTTTGCTGACTAAGAAACAACAAACCAGAATTTCTGTCACGGGTAATCTCCATACCTAGAATTTTCTTAGCAGCACCAAGATCCTTCATCTCAAACTCGCTACTCAACTGTGACTTGAGAGCAGCGATATCTTTCTTGCTCTTGGCAGCAATCAACATATCATCAACATATAATAACAGGTATATAGGTGATCCATTAACAAACTTAATGTACACACAGCTATCAAATTCAGACCTCTTAAAGCCATGTGACAACATAAAAGAATCAAACCTTTTATACCACTGACGAGGAGATTGTTTCAAACCGTATAAGGACCTTTTCAACTTACACACAAGATCCTCCTTACCAGGCACTATGAACCCTTCTGGCTGGTCCATGTATATCTCCTCCTCCAACTCTCCATGCAGAAACGCAGTCTTTACATCTAACTGCTCAAGCTCAAGATCACGCATAGCAACAATACCAAAGAATGTACGAATTGAACTATGCTTAACAACTGGAGAGAAAACATCATTATAATCAACACCTGGAATTTGACTGAAGCCTTTTGCAACTAACCTTGCCTTAAACCTCGGAGGCTCGCTAGGAGATAAACCCTCCTTTCTCTTGAAGATCCACTTACAGCGGACTGCCTTCTTTTTCTTAGGCAAGCGCACAACTTCCCATGTGCCATTCTTATCGAGTGACTGCATTTTTCTTGCATAGCAGCAAGCCACTTCTCGCGGTCACCGGAACCAATAGCTTCAGTATAGGTGGACGGCTCATGTCCGTGCTCCACCTGTTCTGCACAACTCAGAGCATAATCAACAATGTTACACTCTTCAATTAAACGTGGTCGAGGACCACAATTCCTCCTGTTCCTACGAGCAGCAATAGACTGTTGTGGCTGCAAAACAGGGGGTGAGTTCTGAACATTATCATTATCAGAATCAGAACAGAATCATCAGAACCAGCAGAATCAGGATCAGAATCATCTGAAGTAGCAGCACCATCATTGTCAACAGTGACATTTTCCTTTTCAACAGAGTGCTCCACCTCGACACGAACCTGCTCCTCAGAAAAATCTGGCAAAACATCTGAGGACAACTTATCAAAGTACATAACAGATTCATTGAAAACAACACTCCTGCTCATAAAAGCCTTTAGTTTCGGGATTCCATAACTTGTATCCTTTTACACCCGAACCATAACCAATGAACACACACTTAATAGCTCTCGGCTCTAACTTTCCATTATCAACATGAGCATAAGCAGTGCAGCCGAAAACTTTAAGTTGTGAATAATCAGCAGGAGTACCTGACCATACAATGGGAGTTTTCTTGTCGAGGGGAATAGATGGTGACCTGTTTATCAAGTAGCAGGCGGTGGCAGCCGCCTCAGCCCAAAAACGCTTACTCATGCGAGCGTTGGAGATCATGCAGCGAGCCTTGGAGATGATGGTCCTGTTCATCCGCTCCGCTACACCATTCTGCTGAGGCGTGTACGGGATGGTGAGGTGCCTGACAATGCCTTCTTTCCTGCAATAATCATTAAAGGCATTCGAACAAAATTCGCCACCATTGTCAGTACGAAGTAATTTCACCTTCCTTTCTGTTTGCCTTTCAATCATAGCTTTCCACTCTTTAAAAGCAGCAAACGCATCATCCTTATTTTTCATGAAATAAGGCCAAACTCTTCTAGAGTAATCATCAATAATGGTAAGCATATAACGAGCACCACCATAAGAGGGCTTACGAGATGGCCCCCAAACATCAGCACATAATCAAGTGTACCTTTGGTGGTGTGAACAGAAGCATTAAACTTAACTCTTGTGTGCTTACCGAAAATGCAGTGTTCACAGAACTGCATCTTACCCAAACTGCATCCTTGCAGCAAGTCTCTCTTGATCAATTCTGCCATACCAAGTTCACTCATATGTCCAAGACGCTTATGCCAAAGGTTAGTTTTACTAGCGTCATCATGAGAAACAGCAGCAACAGTACCAGATAACGTGCTACCTCTAAGAACATATAACTTAGCAGAATTCATATCACCAACCATAACTATGAGAGAACCTTTTGATACCTTTAGGAGTTTATTTCCTCCTTTGTACTTGTACCCGTCACAGTCAAGGGTACTGAGCGAGATCAAATTTCTTGCCATGGTTGGTATGTGTTTCACTCCCGTCAGCGTGCGTGTCATACCGTCATGTGTCTTGACCTGAACGGAACCAACGCCAACAATGTTGCATTGCTGGTCGTTCCCCACACGCACGAAATCTCCAGTCTGCACTAACTCATAAGAACTGAACCAATCTTTGTTACAGCAAATATGAAAAGAACATGCAGTATCTAGAATCCATTCATCCTGACGAGAAACACATGCAGCTAAAACAGCTAGGCATTCGCCATCAGAACTACCATCAACAACATCAGCCTCACCGGTATTTACCTTCATTATTTTTCGGTTGGTAAGTACCTTTTCTTTTCTCCTTGTTCTGCAACTTCCAACAATCATCAATGACATGATTAGATTTCTTACAATACCTGCAGAACTTGTCTCGTCCTTTGGACTTTGAGCGACTTCTGTCACCCTTGCTCTTGTCTCTGTTGTTGTTGTGGTAGTGGTTATCTCGCTGCTCAGGCCTCCCTCGGACCTGCAAAGCATCGCCCTTGGAGGACGACTCCTCTTTCTGTACCATACCTTTCATCTTTTCCCTGGCAAGCAGGGCCTCATATACTTCCGCGGTGGTTAGTTCATCACGGCTTAACAGTATGGTATCACGAAAATTTGCAAAGGAATTTGGCAGCGAGCATAGAAGTAAAAGTGCTAGATCTTCATCATCGTACTTTACCTCCATCGACACTAGGTCAGAAACGATCTCCTTAAAGATCGATAAGTGATTCATTACCGAACCACCTTCTTGCAACTTGTGCGTGAACAACTTCATCTTCACATGCATCTTGCTGGTGAGATCTTTGGACATGCAGATCGACTCCAGCTTAGCCCACAGTGCCGCTGCGGTTTTCTCCTGGAGTACTTCTTGCAGAATATCATTAGATAGATGAAGTTGAATAAGCGATAAAGCCTTACGGTCTTTCCGCTTCTCATCGGCGGTCCATGCCGCCGCATCCTTGTCGCCGAATTTCTCCAGCGCCTCGTCAAGATCATTGGACTGTGCGAGGATCGCACGCATCTTGACCTGCCACAGCGAAAATCTCGTCTTGTAGTCCAGCGCCGGTAGATCGAACTTCATCGATGCCATCCAAAACCCTAATCTGAAAACAGATCTGAAACAGGGCTCTGATACCACTTGTTGTAAACGATAGCAAAGAAACGACGAAGAGCGGAACGATCAAACCAAAGGGGACACGAGATTTAACGTGGAAAACCTCTCCAAACAAAGGAGAGGAAAAAACCACGGGCGCCAGCCAGCAATACTTCACTATATCGGGTGAGGTTACAAACGCCGTGGGTTTACAATGTGTGGCTTACCCCAAAACGGCGGCTTACAAGAGGAATAAATAGAAACATCAAACCCTAGGTCGGCTGCAGTCCAACCCGGAATCAATCCCACCTCGGCGGTAGTACCGCTTAACCCAGCGGTACTACCGCTGGGGTGGGCTGGTTCGTCTCTTCCCACCTCAGCGGTACCGGCGGCGGTACCGCCAGCGGTACCAGCGGTACTACCGCTGGAATTTGGAACACCAGAAAATAACAGTTATGCTCCGCCGCTCGTCCTTAGCATCATTGGCAAGGAAGATGAGTATGTATTGGTTTTCTTCCTATTCTCCATCATAGCCTAGCCTTACGCACCGTCTGTGACTATGACAGTAGCGTTATCAAGATATACGGTGATGCAAGGCCTCGACGATGTAGCATCATGATCGGCCGAGGTAATGTTGTGACCTTCGTTTGTTGCGCCCTAGGCTTTCCCAATTCATCCCGCGAGGATATTTATTTGGACATTTGATACTAGTGATGATAGCCTTTGCCTCGACATGAGTGAGAGCAACGAGCACATGCTGCACGAGTTAATTCATCATCGCTCTAACACATACCACACATCCCGAGATCTTAGTACAAATTTGTAGATAGTGCTTACATTCAAAATAACACTAGAATAATTGAGTGCTTAGAAATTGTGCCGTGTGACGATCGTGATATAAGTGAAGCAACTATATTTTTTATGTTTCACAATATTCAAATATTACAGTTAATAATTTACTTATTTACGAAGTGTACTTATACCTAGCAAGAGAAGGAGCGTTTTTTCTAGCGTTTTATGGCATTTAACCGAGACACTTAAGGCATCGTGTTCTCACGTGACACTTAACACGTTGCACGCCACTTGCCTCTGCTCGGGCTCATTCCTAATGTTGCTTTAGCTACGTAGGAACCATAGTCAACAACTAATATTAATGATAAAAAATTATGACAGTCAAGGTTGAGATTTGGAATGGGGAGTTACATACACCGCTTTGATGAAAGGGAAAATGTTTGGCTCTGGTTGAGGGGCCAAAATCCAAAATGGTGTGAATGGTTTTATTTGGACCAAACCACTTATTTAATTTCCATTCCTTGGGATGTAGACTGTCAAGGGATATTAAAATCCCTCTATGAGGTGATATGAATTTCAAAAAAGAGATAGTTAATTTGGACATCATGAGCATCATGTTTTGTTCCGTAAGAAAAGAATTGCATTAAGAGGGAAATTTAAAACCCTAAAATGGATGTTTTCTGTATATTTTAAATGCGCTAAAAAGTCTTGAAAATTAAAAATAATTACATGGAACTTCTCTAGTATGTTGAAAATGTCCATGATGCTTTTCATATGTTTTTCAAAGAAGTTTGGCTCCCCAAATATATCATTCAAATCGACTATTCATATTCGGTGCTTGGAAAACTACCGCAGGTAGTTTCCGGTAGCTCCCGTCGAAAATTATTTCAGCCGTCCGATTCGTACTTAGCAGTGCTAAATTATTCCAGCCGTTCAAGTATTAAGAAGAAAAATAACTATAATCACGCAGGGGTATTTTGGTCATTTGTCATCTGTCCACAGTCAAATTTCTCGTCCTCGTCGGCCGTCGATCCGCTGAATGCGGCGCCGCCGCCCTCCTCCTTCAAGGCGTGAGCGGGAACGGCTGGTGCAGGAGACAGACATCCAGCAGCTCACCTACGCCAAGGCGTGCATCGGAGAGGCGTTCCGGCTGCACCCCGTCGCACCATTCAACGTGCCGCGCGTTGCGCTCGCCGACACCACCGTCGCTGGCTACCGCGTGCCCAAGGGAAGCCACGTCCTCCTCAGCCGCATCGGGCTCGGCCAGAACCCACGCGTCGGGGACGAGGCGCTCCGCTTCAGGCCGGAGCGCCACATTGATGCGGCCGGCGGCGGTGACGTGGCGCTCACGGAGAACGAGCTGCGGTTCATCTCCTTCAGCACCGGCCGCCGCGGGTGCGTCGCGGCGTCGCTCGGGACGGCCATGTGCGTGATGCTCTTCGGCAGGCTCCTGCAGGGGTTCACATGGAGCAAGCCGACGGGGGTGGCGGCGATCGATCTCAGCGAGTCCGAGCACGACGTTTCCCTGGCCAAGCCGTTGGTGCTGCACGTGGAGCACGGCTGCCAATGCACCTCTACCAGCCGCGCCGCTCCCGCCGTGTAATATATGTTAATGTTCGGAAGAGTTCATGTTGCAAATAATGAGCTTGATGGATTTGTCACCATGTGGGCTGAGATCAACTCGATCTCTAGTAGATGCATACATTTGTAGGTAATCTTTTTAACCATGGTCGCTGTCCACACAAGGATCTAAATGTATTGAGCTTGAGTGATACTACATTTTTTATTGTTTTACTGCGAGTGATCAGTACAACCATGTTAGATTAGAAGAGTTTGTATTCACAAACCATGACTCGATGTCTTGTAAACAACACAAAGTATTTGAGAGTTTCTGCTGTGCTCATCTTCTGAGTCATGCTTCATGCTTCAAGAGTGGAGAAGCTTGCGTCCTGATGGGCAGACGAGCTGATCTATTTTGTACCAATACCTGAAATATATGGTCAGTGTAATCAGCGGTTCTGCTGTAGCCTGTAGGTTTCTGGCCTCGTGGCCACCATCATGTTGACAGAATCATCATCTGAGCTTGTAATCATCATAAATCATGGCACTAGTCTTGTAGAACCAAAACCATTTAGTGCTCCAAAATATCTGTATTAGATTACTGAACCAGATTCTTACGAGTCTGTTTTTGTTCACGAAACCTTCCTGGTCCCTCATGCACTCTCCAGGAAACATCGTTTTATCCTTTCTCAACTAGTTTGGTGGTGCTCGTCGGCTCCTATGTCGATGGCAACCGAATGCTCATGAGACTTGCTTTGCTTCTGACAGCAGTGCCAGTCTTTATCGCCGCCTGGTCTCTCAACACTTCCGTTCGATGCAAGGGCGGCGAGTCTCATGTCCAGCGACCTCGCCGTGGCGGTGGCGCGGCACGCCTCCTCCTTCCCGCGGCCTCTATGGATGTTCCCCTCCCCCAGAGGCAGCATGCTGTTGCGAGCAGGCACGTGCCGACGTCGGCAACCACCGCCGCTGATAGCACCGGACGCCACGCCAGAACGAGCACGAGGACGGCGGCCTTCCCAGCCACCGACGTCACCACGTTGATGGCGATGGTATGGCAGGCCGCAGGCGCACCTCCCGAGCCTGACGGCGTCGGGGACACCGAGGATGTCGCTGGACATGAGCGTGGCTTGGCTGGTCTCCATTGCGGCCGCCGAGCCGGAGATGCCAGGGAGACGCCCACGTCCGCCATTGCCAGTGCCGGGGCGTCGTTTATGCCTTGGCCGACCATTATCGTCGGGCCGGCCCTCGCATTAAGGGCGCCCACGAGCCGGACCATGTCCTCAGGGAACAGCTCGAATTGGAGCTCCGCCAGGACGGCACCGAGCTGCCTGCGCGTGCCTGGACGCCTCCGCGCTGTAGGGGCGGCACGTCGCGCGTGGATGGCGACACAACCAGCTTCTGCGGTTCTGCCACGGCGCCGGCAATCTCCTGACCACCGTGGCCGGCAGCCTCCACCTCCTCTGCCTCGGGTCGATTTCTGGGGGCGGGGAGAGTGAGATGAGGGGGATGGAGGCACCGATCAACCCTCACCACCGCGGTGCCGTCTGAGACCTTGCCGCCGCGTCGCCGGCTACCTCCAGCCTCGGAGTGAGAAGAGCGGTGATGGAGGACCTGATCTGGGGATGTGAATAATTACGGTGGGGTCATTGAAATGTAATTACCCAAATGCCCTTTTACTTTGCATTAAAAATAAATGAATATTTGGTAGTTTCAGGTTCTTTTAATTTAGTAGTTTCAGGTAGCTCTACTTTTATCGCCGTTGGATTAGAGTGGATGAACGGTTGTCAAAATTACCAAGTACTTTAAAACTTGTATTTCACATTATATACTGGGTTCCAAACGGGAATAGTTTCTAAGCTACAACCTTTCCTTCAAAAAACGTGAAGTAGTGAAGTCAGCCATGTCCTCAAGTATCGCAAGATCCAGAACATGGGCATGAAGAATGTATTGGCGTCGGTCAACGATCAAACTTCTACAGGAACAATTTCTCGAAAAAAAAATCTCAATGACCAACATCAGCCACGATGCACATTACCTTTTCATTGCAATGTTTTAAGTTTTAGGTATCGAGGTTACAATTCATGGGTCACACAACATGGCAACATGAATAAGCTAGCAGAATAGAAACGACTCTATGCATCTTGTATTCTATTGGAGTGTCCCCAACCACCCTAGCTGAATATAGTCCGAATGACCGCCATTAGCCAAGTGCATCCTCTATCCATACACTTTCAAGTCTACTTATAGGGGGAAGAACCACACATGGATCCAGTAAGCTGCTCTGTGCATAAACTTTAAAAATTAACATTGAAAGATTTGTAAAACAATACATTATTTCAACAATTCCTATTGCCCAAGATAAAGCGGAAACACTAATTCTAATATGTCTATTTTATTTTGCACTCCATTAAGCCAATTCCTCAATATATTGGTTACAATGGTTGGCGGTGAAATATTAAACGTGAAGTGAACAACCCTCTAGACAAAACGAGCCAACTTACATGAAATAAAAGATGGTCAATCGAATTCCAGAAAATCACAAGACGTTCAATTGGTGCACCTGGTCCATCGTCTTTTTACTAAGTTGTCTTTCATAAGTAGAACATAAAAATCTTTATATTTAATTCTGACTTAAGTTTCCACAAATATTTCCGTGGGAAGGGGTATGGCCATTCATTAAATTTACATACATAGACTTAACCGTGAACATCCTTGAATTGGTTAGATGCCATGAGAATTTATTTGGCTCATCAACACAGACTACTCCCACTAGTCTTCCCACAAGGTTGATCCATGCTACCTGTTTATCTCATGTCAATGCCCGTTTGAAACAGAAATCCAGCGGAACATGCGACAATGTATGTTGCACAGTAGCATTTTTATGCCGCACCATGTTATACATAGAAGGGTATTTAGAGGATAAATGTGTCCCACCTAACCAAGAATCCTCCAAAAAAGGGTACTATTTCCATCAACAATGACGAAAGATCCCCGGCTAAAAAAAACCTCTTTAACTCCCATGATCTCGTTCCAAAAAGGTGATCGAATTTGTAGGCTTAGCTTGTACTACTTGAGAAAGAGTTTTGCTACGTAGGTATTTGTTATGTAACAGCTACTGCCACACACCTTCTTCGATCTTTTAGAAATTTAAACAATCATTTGCTGGGTAAACATCTATTTTTCATATCCGGTACTTGAATCCCTAGACCATTTTAATCTTTTGGGCGACATATAACATTTCATTTCGTTAAACGGTACTTATTTTTCTGATTATAGTTTTGCAAAAAAAAAAGGCGACATCGATAGATCTCTAATTTTTTTACGTACCCATTTGGGTATCTCAAAAAATTATAAAAAACATTGGCAAGTTAGTAAGAACATAATTAATTAGGAAAAGACGGTCTCCGTATGAGAGCATCTTCCTAACAAACATCCCAACCTTCGTTTAAAGCGGTACCCAACTGGTTTCCATTCTTCATTTAGAAGTCTTCTATAATGTATTGGAAAAACCCTAGTACTTGAAAGATAGTGATCCATCTTCACATCCAAAGATGTTCATGTAGTCCTTCTTAACCTCTTTAACTTCAACAAAGCAATAGATTTTACTCTTATGAAAATTTATTCGAAGTCTGAAGAGTTGTTCAAAGAAATGAAGAATGAGCTTCATATTCATGTCTGTCTCTAAGCCGTGCTCCATAGAGAATAGTGTCATCCGTATACCGCAATGCAAGTATCCCATCGCACCTTCTACAAGATAGGATGAACCCACCCACCTGACCATCGTCCTTCGCTTTTAGCCAGAAGAAGAATAGCCAGCATGTAGTGTGAGTGCGTGACTAGATCAAAAAAAATTCTATTTTTCATTTACAAGAGAAATAGCAAAAAAAAAGTGTGATTTTGCTAAATGTAAGTAGTCCCAAATTTAATCAGACTGATTTTTTTGTTAACTTTTCTGTTTTGTGTGACCCTTGTATATAAACCCTCATAAATAAATAAAGCATGCAGTGGGAAACTTATCCCACTGTTTAGCCTAAAAAAACTGTCTGATGTCAGAGTTGAGATGTGTCGTGATGCTTCCTCGTCCTCGTCTGGTGGTAAACGACAGGTCCCGACGAGGCCGTGCACAACCGCAAACTCCCCCGGAAACCGGCCTAAAATTAGAAGCTCTCCTACTCTCCGGCCGCCGCGCGCGCCTGCCTATACTCCCTCTTCACTTTGACCTTTTCCACCTTCCCAAACCAATCACACTCCTCTTCTCGCCAAATCCAGCATACCCGCGCGCGCGCGAGACAGCGAGCCAAGGCGGCAGAGCACGCACGCACGAGAGCTAGGGTGCATCGTCCCATGCGCCGAGATGGCCGACACGGTACCCGGGAGCGCTGCCGGCGAGCTTCCGGCCAAGAATGTAACGGGCATGACAGGCACCGGCGGGGCGGAGGCGGTGGTGTGCTACTCGCCCATGATGGTCACCACGTACGGCATCTGGCAGGGCGTAAGCCCGCTCGAGTTCTCCCTCCCGCTCTTCATCCTCCAGACGGCCATCATCGTCGGCACCACCGCCTCCTCGTCCTCCTCCTCAAGCCCTTCCGCCAGCCCCGTGTCATCGCTGAGATCCTCGTGCGTCCAATGCATGCATTCCTTCCATCCATTAACTGCTAGCCAAGGATTTTGCATGCTTGCTTGCTGAACAAACGCATATCCTGCATGCAGGCCGGCGTGATCCTGGGGCCGTCGCTGATGGGGCAGGTGGGGACGTGGGCGGGCACGGTGTTCCCGTTGCGGAGCCTGCTCACTCTCGAGACGGTGGCGCATCTGGGCCTCCTCTACTTCCTCTTCCTCGTCGGCCTCGAGATGGACGTTAACGTCATCAAGCGCTCCGGGAAGAAGGCGGTGATCATCGCGGTGGCCGGCATGGCGCTGCCCTTCTGCATCGGCACCGCCACCTCCTTCATCTTCCGGCACCAGGTGTCCAAGAACGTGCACCAGGCCTCCTTCCTGCTCTTCCTCGGCGTCGCGCTCTCCGTCACCGCCTTCCCCGTGCTCGCCCGCATCCTCGCCGAGATCAAGCTCCTCAATTCCGACCTCGGCAAGATCGCCATGTCTGCCGCCATCGTCAACGACATGTGCGCCTGGATCCTGCTCGCGCTCGCCATCGCCATCTCCGAGGTGAACAGCACCCCCTTCTCCTCCCTCTGGGTGCTCCTCTCCGGGGTGTCGTTCGTGCTCGCCTGCTTCTATGTCGTGCGCCCGGCCATGTGGTGGCTCGTGCGCCGCGTGCCCGAGGGCGAGACCATCAGCGATGTGCAGATCACGCTCATTCTAACGGGCGTCATGATCGCCGGCGCGTGCACCGATGCCATCGGCATCCACTCCGTGTTCGGCGCCTTCGTGTACGGTCTGGTGATCCCGAGCGGGGAGCTCGGGGTGGTGCTCATCGAGAAGATGGAGGACTTCGTGACGGGGCTGCTCCTCCCGCTCTTCTTCGCCATCAGTGGCCTCCGCACCAATTTGACCAGGGTGCGTGATCCGGTTACCGTGGGGCTCCTCGTGCTCGTGTTCGTCATGGCCAGCTTTGCCAAGATCATGGGCACAATCCTCATCGCCATCTCCTACACCATGACCTTCCGCGACGGTGTCGCCCTCGGTTTCCTCATGAACACCAGGGGGCTCGTCGAGATGATCGTCCTCAACATCGGAAGGGACAAGCAGGTAACTGCTCATCTCTTAGATTACACTGGCGAGACATGCGACCAATCTGCAATTTGTGACTGAACGTGACGCAGGTGTTGGACGATGAGTCGTTCGCGGTGATGGTGCTGGTGTCGGTGGCGATGACCGCGCTGGTGACGCCGGTGGTGACAACTGTGTATCGCCCGGCGCGGCGGCTGGTCGGGTACAAGCGGCGCAACCTGCAGCGGTCCAAGCACGACGCCGAGCTGCGCATGCTGGCGTGCGTGCACACCACCCGCAACGTGCCGTCAATCATCTCCCTCCTCGAGCTCTCCAACCCGACCAAGCGCTCCCCCATCTTCATCTACGCGCTCCACCTCGTGGAGCTCACCGGCCGCGCCTCCAACATGCTCGCCGCCCACAACACCGCCGCCCCCGGCGCCAGCGAGCACATCTTTAACGCCTTCGAGAACTACGAGGAGAGCGTCGGTTAGTACACAATTCATGTCTTCCATTGCTATCGATGCGACGACGAGCGACCTGACGTGAATGCATATGCAGGCGGCGTGTCGGTCCAGGCTCTGACGGCGGTGTCTCCGTACCAGACGATGCACGAGGACGTGTCGGTGCTTGCGGAGGACAAGCACGTGTCCTTCATCGTGCTCCCGTTCCACAAGCAGCAGACGGTGGACGGCGGCATGGAGCCCATCAACCCCAACCTCAGGGGCTTCAACGAGAGCATCCTCAGCGCGGCGCCCTGCTCCGTCGGCATCCTCGTCGACCGGGGCCTCAGCGCCGCCACGGCGCGCATGGCCAGCGTGCACCACGTCGCCCTGCTCTTCTTTGGCGGGCCCGACGACCGCGAGGGGCTCGCGTACGCGTGGCGGATGGTCGAGACCCCGGGCGTCTGCCTCACAATCATCCGCTTCCTCCCGCCAGGCTACACGGCGCCGCCGCCGGCAGCGACGATGGTGCCGCCGGCCGTGTCCGGCTCCCGCGCCATCACCATCGTGCCCGACATCCCCAAGACTGAGCGGCAGATGGACGAGGAGTACTTGAACGAGTTCCGGTCGCGCAACGTGGGCAACGAGGCCATCCTGTACGCGGAGCAGGTGGTAACCAACAGCGAGGAAACTTGGCGGCCATACGGAACCTGGACAACGCGCACGAGCTGTACATCGTCGGAAGGCAGCCCGGCGAGGAGAGCTCGCCGCTCACGTCGGCCCTGTCCGATTGGATGGAGTCGCCGGAGCTGGGGCCCATCGGGGACCTGCTCGTGTCGTCCGAGTTCTCCAAGATGGTGTCCGTGCTTGTGATGCAGCAGTACGTGATCACCACGGCGCAGCAGGCGGGAATGGCGCCCGCCGTGGCCTTGCAGGCGGCGGCGCCGATAGCGGATGACCCAGTGCGGCAGTACGTGAGCAATGCCAACCAGCGGACACCGACGGGCGCCGGTGGGCGAGGCGGATGGGGCGGTGGGTTCTGACTTGAAATGAGAAGCTGAGGATTGGATCTTTGTTAATTAACCAGGTAGTGTAAATTAAGCACAAGATTTGTAGGTAGTTTGTTGGATGGATGTGCTCTGTATAATTAATTCTTCTAGCTGATTGATTATGTAGGCATCGTACTTCTTGGTTTCGTAATTGGTCACTCCTTTCCTAGGATGAAATTTGGTCTTTCATGGTAGCTTACCTATCGGTAATACTCTTCCTTGTGGCTGATGGCCTCCTAATATCCCCTTCTTTTTCTCCCTGGTGCTTGGAGTTATAGAACACAAACATGTCATTAGATCGAGGGACTCGGAGCATCTCTAACCACAATCTGTAAAATTTCGGCGCATTCAGATGCCGGTCGTGAAAAAGGCTCTAGCGAATGCCTTATACTCTCCAAGCTCTAATATTTTAGGAGGCTTCTCTAAAATCTTACATTTGGCCTCTAAATTTATTGATCCAACACAAAATTTTAGAGGAGGCTCCGAAATGTTGTGTCCAAGATTTCACTCCTTTTCTCCCCTCCATGCATATATAACCCCATGCCACCGCTCCCTCGAGCTCTTATCACCGTCATATCCACTCCCGCGCCACGCCACACGACTGTAGAGATCCCAACGGTCCCATCTGCGGTATCGGTTGGCTCTCATGTTGCCTTCCACACCCTCCCATCCACCGGCACATTTGTCATGCCTGCCACAACCGCTCCTCCGGTTCTAGTGCCCCGTCCTCGTTTACTCCAACACTAATGCCCGGGAGGGACTCCAGGAGCCTCCCACCGCTGACTGCCCGAATAGAGCTACGGTCATAGCCGTCTGCGCGCCTCCCTGCCGGGCCGATCACCGAACACAACACTGATCGGGCAGCCGCCCCGTCCGTTGACCACCGGAATAGAACCCTGCAGGTAGAAGTGAAGTCCGGCATGCGGAATCCAAAGTCCCTGACCAGGACTGGTACTAGGAAATTTGACGATGCTCTGCGCTGGTCCTCGCTCTGGGTTTGCTCGGACGAAGGTAGAGAAAGAGGGGGGAAATGGAAGAAATGGAATATATATATATATATATATATATATATATATATATATATATATATATGTTTTGAACTTTATTGTTGAACTATGTAGTAAAATAATTATCGCTTTCAACAGTAGAGAGATATATTAGTGAGCACAAAACTAACAACAGAAATGAGAAAATGCAGAAAACTGAAAGATAGAAGCCTTGTTTAGGTCGTCTAAACTCAGATGCATGCAGAACGATTTTAGAGGCCCAAAATTTAGGGATATGTTGCAGATTCTCTTAGGGGTGTTTCCTCGGCCACCATAATATATGGTTCTCACCTCATATTTAAAGGATATATGCTTCCTACATAGTTGATTACATTAGCAACAATTTATAGAATTGTCACCTCAAACCACAACAATACTTCTTCTTGAGCAATACAATTCATATCTCTTATCCTACTAACATTTATTAATGATAGTCTATCCGCATCATATTAACCTCCAAAGTTTCACATCATGCACGGCCACTTATATTATTGATAAACTCGATCTCTAGATGCAAGCTATCAACATCCTCCATTATGCTAGCTATCTAATTGCCCATGTTGTCATTTTTAGTCATGTGATTGATGAGATCAGACCATACGCCTATGTAAATCATATCCAACTGGAACAACATAATTAGTCTCGTCCTTAATTGTTTCAGTCACCATGCAAAAAAATTGTCAACTTTTTCAATGATGAAAATCATTTAATTAACCGCGCTACTCGATATTGTGTGTTCTCTTATAGGTAACCGCTAAAAAAAACTTTCAAACTTTATGCAAAAACATGCATGACATCTCTTCATGCAAGCAATCTACGTCATTAGTTGTTGATTGCATCTTATCTACAACTTCCATTAAATTGCATGCAACACCAATCACGTACATTGATTAACCTTACGACCTTTAATTTTTCAAATACTACACAACCATTTTACTTTCATTGAACTTAGTCTCTCGACACTTATGAGCAATTGAATCTTGCATATTCACAACTTTATATAGATCCTCGAATACTCTATCATTCATACAATAGATCTTTCAAAGAGAGGTTGCTGCTACAATGTGCATGGATCCTTCTAGTTTAATATATCATTGATTACAACCCGGGTCTTGTATGTTTATCTGTAATGGTATGCTTTTATCTGGAAACATTCTAAAGAAACTAATAACAATCAATAATGAACTTAATCTAACACTTTCAGTTATTATTTCAATCAGCTTGAGCAATGTCCGCATTCTGACATGTCCATTTGATATAGTTGTTTCGGGTCAAGTTATTAGTTTGCTAGTTTGGTTGCAATGGCTAACTAGTACACTTATCAAATGTAAATTGAAATTAACAATGGAATATTGACTTACATAGAACAAGGGTGGGAGGAGTAGTTCATGGAAAAACCAGCAGGTGTACCTTGTGCCTGCATAGTTTATCATTTGTTAAACTAAGCCAGTCAATCACATTATGTGAACATGTATTGGGATATTTCTAGATACTGAAGTATGCACAAACACATATAAAAATATTTTCATGTATTTAAGTGGCCCATGTTCTCCCATAGATAGACGTAAAATTTTCATATATTTATGCTTTGCTTTAGTCCTAGACAAATCCAATACAACAAATTACGTCTATATATATAGTACAAAAATAATAAGAAAATCTCAGCACAAAAATAGTCTTACTTTAGCATTAGGGAATATTAAATGCTAGATGTTCGACTTTATGAAAATATAATAAGTGTTCTGGTATAATAGAAAACCAATAGTTAAGACTGTATCAAGCTAGTTAAGGTTATATAAGTAAAACTATTCAGTATAAATTTGTGGAGAGAGTATAAAATAGTATATACTCGCATTGTGGGTGATTGGGTGTCATGGTTTTAAATAAGCCGCCCATCCATGTGGAAGAGTGAAAATGAAGACATCAATTGGGTCTCGAGCACTAGTCTCTCCGTGGGGGCAATAGCACTTGTGTGGGTTCCATATGAAATTTCATCGGAAGCCACAAAATGGAATCCCCTCGTTGGTCCACGGTGCCAAAATCCAATGCGGAACCATTTAGACTCAATTCCTGCATAGTGTTATCTTGAACCTAACAGAAACTCTCACCCCAACCATCTGACTCGACGACATCAACTGCCAAACCGGGTGCCTGGTCATCTGAATAGAGGTTCACCATATTTGTCCAATCTGCCACATCGGTGGAAACACGTCTTTTGAATATTTCCTCGACCTTCGTCCAAGCATGCTGTTTGTAGTGGTTTATCTGTGACAATTAATATGGCTCACACAGTAAGTAAACTACACTTTATTGTTAAGTGGTATACTGTGTTCATCAAGGAATCTTAAACTGCGTCAAGTCAGACCAAAGACTTGTGCCGCTGTATGCACTCGTTTGTCGCCCGATATGTGTAGCCTTGGCAGACCCTCTCATGTAGATGTGTTTTGTATCGCGTGCCGATCCTTTGAAAGGGTAAAAATGCACTGAGTAATGTGAGAACCCTGTGTTGTACTAGACCATGTAAATAAAGCATCAGAAATATTCCCTTCTTGGACGTTCTAGTCGGCAAAGAGGAGAAACAAATGGAGTACTACCAACAAGTTTAGGTGATTTGGAAGGTTTGGGCCCACTCCCGAAGTGAAGCTTTTCACATGGCTTGCTACTCAAAATAGGCTATGGACGACGGACCGGCTAGAGAAGAGAGGGTGGACAAATTGTGGCCTTTTCCCACTTTGCAAGCGAACTACAGAGATGGCGGCTCACCTCTGTTGCCATTGTCGTTTCTCCAAGTGAGTGTGGATGTTTGTCAAAATGTGGCTCGGGCGTTCCCACCTTGACCCACTTGGTTGGCCAGCTGACCTCGCCATTAAGGATTGGTGGTCAGCCATGTCGAGTTCCACCTTGCCAAAATGTAAGGCTATGGACTCCCACACTATGCTTGTTAGTGGAGCAATTGGAATGAGTGAAACACGAGGGTCCTCCAAAACAAGTCCGTCCCCACTTTGGTTCTACTCACGACCATCAAAAACGACTCTAGGCTTTGGTGACGGCGGGTGCGAACCAAGTTAGTGTTTTAATGTTCGGAGAGTAATTCATTTGTGTCATTTCTCAGGGCCGGCTCCTTGTAAAACTCTAAAACTCTCTTCTTAATTAATAGATGAGGCAAAGCTTTTGCCTCATGTTTCAAAAAAAAGTTTCTTTACGAGTGCATACACGGAAAATATCAGGGAATATGAGAAATTGTCTAAAGACTAAAGACAAATATTTATAAGTAAATTTCAACATACATATATTATCACCATAACAATTATCCACATCACCCAACAACCATGTCCGAGGACCAAACCGGTTTGCAGTAGAAATTGTAAGGACCATCTTTCTCAATTCAGTCTAGTTTACTGCACATACTGTCTATATATAAAGCCCTCCCGTTCAGCCTCCTCTCGCGCTGCCCACGTCACACGCGCACTGTTCACCTACAGTAACTATAGTGCGGGGCCGGCTCCGCGCCGCACGATCGACATTCGACGGCCCGCGCGTGTCTTTTTGCACAAAAGCCCATGTATTCCATATAATTTACAAATCGGTCCTTCTATATACTACACAGCCACGAACCCTAATCCTCATTTTCCCCACTCGCGATGCTGCGCCATCCCCCCTGGCCGCCGCCGGAGCGCCCCCAGGCCGCCGCTCCGGCCGCGCTTCCTGGGCGCCGCAGCGCCCCCCGGCCGTGCGCCCTGGCCGTCGTGCCCCCGGCCGTCCCCAATCCACTGTCGGCTCACCACCGCGCGGGGAAACTTCCACCCCGCTCCTGCGACCACGCTGCCGCCGTCTCCGGCCGCCGGAGCAGCCATGGAGGCCATGGGCGACCTCCCACGCGCTCCCGACGCCGGCACGGGCCCGCCAGCTCCACTTCTCGCCGCGGCCGCGGCCAAGCCCAAGGCGCCTAGGGTTGGCGCCACCGCCGAGGCTCGTGGCCGCAGCCTCTCCCGTTGTCCCCTGCGCCGCCAATGGGCTCGCCGCCGCCGCCGCGTACATATCCTCGCCCCCAGACACCGTCCCCTGCGCCCCCGACGCCAATCGCAAGCAGAAGAGGCCGCCCCGCGACCCATCTGCGCCGGCGCTGGGGAAGCGACCAGGGGTGAAGAAGAAGCTCCCCCGGCACCCGCGCCTCCACCTACAGCACCGGCGGCCTCCATGGAACCCGAGGCGAGCTCGCCTGCTCCCGTGCCCACCGGCGCACTGATGGTGTTCGACGGAATGCCAACAAGGTAAAAAATTTCTTCTTCTTTTCTTTTGGTTGTAAATGCAAGAGTAGGTCAAACATATGTAATTGTATGCTTACAAATGCATGTGTAGAACAATTATATTTGCAACTTAGAAATTGTTGTGGTAGACCGCATAATACTTGCCATTAGGTGTTGATTATTTCTTGCATTCAACATGTGTTTTATGAAAAAATCGGGCCTATGCTACTCCACAATGAAATTTCAGTGAACCTTCTTCCAATTTATTTTTGTGACATCATGAACTCATGGTTTACAAGTCTTAAGTGTACTGAGGTGTGCATCAATAGTTGGTTCCATGTTTTTTCGTTCAAGCATTATTCGATTGTTTGCGCAATACTTAACAATAACACTAGGATGTTTATGATTGAAATACACACGATGCTTCATTTGTTTCACCTAATATAGTTTACAAAACATGTCCCTCTCGCAATATTTGTATAATTATTTTCTAAAAAACAAATGTGATACCTAATTATTGATACATTCTGAATACTCCCAATATAACTGAAAACTTTTAGATGTAGAATGGTCATCTTTCCAGTGCATTTCTCACTTAATTTCCTTTCACAACAGTACATACGCATATATGTATTTTGATGTGTGCAGATAGTTTTGTACCCTCTCTCCTTCTAAATTTTCGTATTCAAAATATGAATTCAGACTGTTTATATCTATTTACAAAGTAAGCTAATTTACAGATACTTTAAATTACATGTAAGATGGTTCCATTTTCATACTCCTGCTTACATGCAGCGGGTAGCTACCTAAGCAACCATACTAATAAAGTTTATATGTGTATTCTTATACAGCCATATGCCCACATTGTGAAGTGAATTGTTGCTATAACGCTATTTGACATGATTAAGAATAAATCGAGCCATAAAAAATTCTTAGAGCAAAGTGATGCCGCAAGTGAGAAACGAATCATCCATATTTATGGCTGTGCGGCAACTAAGGAAATATGTATATACTGTTCCTTTGCTGTGATTTAGTACACTTCATGGAAATTTTGGAGCATGCATGTGGCATCCTCTATTTCAGTTCTTAAATGCTCTGGCATCTGCAAAATGTATGGACGCTTTATTTATTTCCTGAATTATAGTTATCTGGAAAATAGAGGGGTTTTGCATTTTCTGTTGAAACTAAGAAAACATCATCTCTGAATTATTACGCATTCCTACTCCCGAGTCCTCTAGATGCTTTTAGTTAAGTCACCACTTTTCCCACTCTGTAACGTCTTGGATGCTCCATGTTATCCAAATAGTACTTCAAATTGTCAGCACAGACTTCTGATATGGTTCGTTCTGTTCTGTGATGATTCCTGCATGCTCTTTTACCTCCACTAATGCATTCCTAACTCCTCAAACAAATATTTGTACTGTTGGCTATTTTAGATATGCAAATACAGTATGCTGATTTACTGCTAATTTTATCAATTGTCAGGAGGCGTCTTCACACTTGAGTTGTTTTTGCCTGAAGAATATCCAATGGCTCCACCAAAGGTGTTTCATTGTTACTTTATTTCGATTTCTGTCTCGGTGCCATGATCTCTTGGTTCGTTGTTTGATGATGTTTTATCAAGGTTCATGTACACTAAGTTATATTGTGCATCTGATTCCCACATGTGTAGTCCATCATTTAGAATCTCTCACAGTTTAACATTTACACGACGGTGATCATCATATGATGCCTTTAATGATGTAACTAATTTTGAACGGCTATAAGAAAGATGTTTTGCATCAAAATCTTTATTATGAAAGGACTCAAATTTGTCATCGGTTGTTTCAGATTGAGTGGTTACATTGCTTTAAGGAAGTTATCTTTATCAGTTTTACCATCCAGTGCTATGTTTTATCTTTTATCTTCCTATAATGTGCCACTATATATGAGATACTTCTACATGTATCATTTTTAATAATGCAACCACATTTATCTATGTAATCCTACGTATAAATTCCATCCCTGTATGTATTACTACCCAAGCATAGAAACACTCCATACTAAAGAAACCAATTGCAAGAAAAAATTACATCGATGCATCTAATACCACTACACAAAGCAATGCAACGGGCGCGGCGTGTCGCCGCGCGAAATTTCCTAGTACTAAAATATGGAGTATCCATTTCAAAGTGCGAATCTAACCATTAATTTCCTTGTGTTGTGCAGTTGGAAAATTACTGGAAAATGCATTTCGTACTTAAGCAACAAGGGATCTAGGTGTAGTCTAACAGTGGTTGATCTAGTGTAACATGACCCCCTTCCCCGTTGTCTTTATGGCAGCCTGTCGAGAGGTAAGACTGACCCGGAAATCCATGAAAGGGAGATTGGTGATCCCTTCTGGAAGATATCAGTAAAATGGGAGGTAGTATGTACGGCATGGAGAACACATAGCTCGCCTAGTTGAACCATATCTCAAAGTTCGTCCACGTTGCACTAGATTTGAAGAGAGGTAAAGAAAAGTAACGTTGTCACGATATAACACCGTAGACTTGTCAAGAAGTTGGGAGCTCTTGAAGTAAGTGACGAATCCATTAGCTTTTAGCAACAACGTGAGCCACGACACGGTACTCCGTTTCAGCGCTTGACATAGACACGGGAGGAAGTATCTAGTGTTTCCAACTCTCACATGCTACCATGTTACAATTTTAAAAAAAATCAATTTAAAATGTTAACAAACACTTTAGAAAAAGGTGTGAATGTTCACAAGGAATGTGTCTACAACATCCAAAAGTTTCAGGTCCAAATTCGAAAGGCACATTGATAAACAAAAAAAACACTTGTAGGAATAGTGCTATAAAAGGACAAAAACAAGTGAAAGAGAATCGTAGGCTTATTTCCTAAAACCGATGGGTTCCTCTAAAAGTTATGGGTTTTGTTATGAAAAAAGGCCCAAGTAGTGACGGCAATCAATAGTTAGAGAAAAAAATGTATTTTGATTTTTGAGGCGGTTTCTGGGGCGAATCCTATACATCGCCCCGATGCAACTGTCTCCTGATTGGGCTGGCCCATTTAGGCACGATTTCTTTCTTTTTCTTTTTCTTCTCTGTTTTTTTTCTTTTTCTTTTTCTTTCTTTTCTATTTGAAAAGTTTTCAGATTTCGAAAAATGTTTAGTTTTGAAATTTCTTCAGATTCAAAATTTGTTTAGATTCGAAAATAGTTCAAATTCGAAAATTGTTCAGATTCGAAATTTGTTCATTTGTTCGGATTTGAAATTTGTTCAGATTTAAAATTTGTTCATATTTGAAATTTGTTCAGATTCAAAATTTGTTCATATTTGAAATATGTTTAGATTCGAAATTTGTTCGGATTTGAAAATTGTTCAAATTCGAATTTTGTTTAAATTTGAAATTTTTCAAATTCTAAAATTGTTTAGATTCGAAATTATTCATATTTGATTTTTGTTCAGATTTTAAGATTTTTAAATTTATAATTCGTTCAGATTTGAAAACAGAAAAAAAAAACAAAAACAGAAAACTCTACTTTGTATATTGGGCCGCTCCAAATTCGGCCCATGAAGGAGCTCCCTTCAGGCGACGGGACGCGGAAGCGTCGCCTGAATGCGACGTACAACACCTCCGGGTTTCTGGGGTTATCAAATGGCCCAGGAAGAAAAGAAGCTTTTTATTTTTGGTACAGTGTAGAAAAGAACCTTTGTCTGCAGCCTAGACCAGCAGTTCTGACAGGAAGGTTGTCTCTTTGAGGGGCCAAAATCTCTACACAAAAGTTTCCCAGCTTATTAGCCCAATCACGGGTCAGTGGGATGAAGTGCTGCTTAGAGAGGTATTTCTTACTGTTGATGTGAACCGGATCCTTCAGATTCCACTAAACACTAATGGCTTTGATGATTTTATTGCTTGGAACTTTTCTAAACATGGTAAGTATACGGTGAGGTCTGGATATCACATCCAATGGAGGCACCAATTCGGAACTAGAGCTTCACAGCTCGCCCTCCTTGGGTCGGCTGGTAACAACCCTGTTTGGAAAATTCTTTGGAAGCTTAAAATCCCCAGCAAAGTTAAGGTGTTTCTGTGGAGAGATTTGCATGGAATAATGCCCCTAAAATCTATTATGGTAAACAGGCATGTTGGTACAAGTGGTGAATGCCCTATATGTCATCAAGCAGCTGAAGATATTTCACATCTTTTATTTCTTAGTCCCACTGCGCAAGAGATGTGGCAGCAATTAGGAGTAAGTACAGTTATTGAGGAGGCCATTGAGGTGGACCGGGCCGGATCAGCAGTTCTGGAATTTCTCCTCCGAAGTGAATTGGGTGTAACTCCAGGTGTGGACTGCATTGGTTTGAAGGAAACGATCTCAGTCGCTTGCTGGTACCTTTGGTGGATACGGCGGCGGCGGCGGCGGACACACGATGAGACAGTCCCATCAATGTTCAAATGCAAGATGTCGGTTTTGAGCATTGCTGCCAACGCTGCTAAATCAATGATCAAACCGAATCCTAGAAAACAAAAATGGATCCGACCAAAACCTAGACAGTTGAAGGTAAATGTTGATGGTTCCTTTCACGCTGATGTTTCTGCAAGTTCTGCGGGAGCTGTGCTTCGAGACTTTGAAGGGCGTTTTGTTGCAGCTACTACTAGATATATTCCAAACCTGGCCTCAACTGCGGCGGCAGAGGCTAGCGCCATGAAGGAAGGCTTAGCTCTTGCTAACCGCTTCGGATGCAATGATGTTGTAGCAGAATCGGATTCCTTAGAAGTTGTTGAAGCCTGCTCAGGTGACGATGCGTGGTGGGGTGATTCCTCTGCAATTTTTTGCTGATTGCGTCGATCTTACGTCTCAAATTGGTAAAGTGAGTTTTAAGCACTGTCCGAGGGAAGCAAATGAAGTTGCCCATGAACTAGCTAGGTTCTGCTTTAGTGAGAAAAGATCTTGTAATTGGGTCGATGAACCCCCTAGCTTTATTATTGGCAAACTTGTAAACGATGTAACGATTGTGGATGGTTATGGCGGCAAGTTTCTGACGTACTCTTTTCCTTCCAGGGTAACTAAGGGGACTGGAAGGTTTTTAATAAGTCGGCTTGCTGACCTAATATAGTTGTGGAAAATTTCAAAAAAAGAAACCAGAGCCAAAACGTCTACGAAAACGCAAAAACACTCCAGCAACGACAGATAGACGGCGCGCAGAATCGGCGGCTCCTCAAGGAGAAAACCAAGTCGGAATATCCATGCATGACCTCTGCTCCGCAGGAAGCGACGAACCCCACAAACTTCACCAGCAACAACATAGGTTCTCGCTGGTTTACTAGTAATCCTATACGCAAAAAGCCAACGACGCATTGCGTCTGCGTCAATCAATAAAGCTAGGAATGGAGCAGTTTCTGCACGCCGCAAACGCCAACAGAACATCCGCTCCACGCATGCGCTTCCATGAATATGATCTCCCTACCTACATATCCATCACTTATCCGGCGACCGGCGAAGCTCGAATCCAAAGCCATTTCTTGGACGACTCAATTGCCCTTTAAGCCTGTTCGGTTGCTCCCGCCGCGCGCATGCACGCCCATGGAACGAGACCGATGGCGACGCGGGCTCAATCCTGCGGGAACACGGTGCCGTGTTTAGTCTTCAGGGAGGTCGTTGAACAGCCGATCTCCGGAGCATCCACAGGGGCACTGTGCGTGATAAGAAGGCACATGATGATGACTCTGTTCACGACTATTGTCTTCTGAACTAGTATTTCGTTGCCCGGCCGATAGTTTTCAGCTCACAAAGCAATTCGATCTTGTCAGCAAGCATCTTGTCCGGATTGGGGTATTACTCTGCTACTGTAGACTACTCACTCCGTTCCAATTTAATTGACTTGTTATGCAACACATGTGGATGTATCTAGACTTGTTACATGTCTATATACATCCATATTTGGTGTATAGCAAGTCAATTAAATTGGAACGGATGGAGTAGTAGTGTAATGACTTTATCATCTACGACGACTAACTGTGAAAAGGAGATGCCTAACAGATGACGCGTGCGACGATGATTCGTCCGCATTCCGCAAAAGTTAGTCCGCTTAGAAAACCCCGTGCGTCTTTCTCAAGGTTTACAAAGATGGAACTGCTTCCACTCACTAAGAAACTTTTTCAGGAAGATGTAAGGACAATGGCGAACAAGGGACATGTTTGATGATCTGATCATCCTTGCTCTTCTCTGTTAACAACGTCAGTAAGGAGTGTGGCCCCTTTCCTCGAAGAAAAATGTCAGTGAGCAGGAGAGCATCCGCATCAGTAGGTAAGTCCCACCTACACAAACCCCAAGACACGTATATCGCTCAGCAAGATCTCAGGAACTTTTTTTTATAAATGAAATATATTAATATCAAGCAAATATCAATTACACTCAGCCTCTGCAACAACATAATGTCAAAAAGACATTAAGGATGCACATAGCCAAATAAAAATAAAGAAAACAGAAGAAAAAAACGCCGAAAAATCAGCTGTGCAGCAGGAACTACCACCACCATAGGCCACACCCGGACTATAAAAAGGCCGTTCAAGAACGACGCCTTCAAGAAGGTAACCGTGCATAAACACCGTCGTCGCCTGATCATCGATCATGGATTTTCACTCCGAAAAAAGTCTAACTGGACTCCAGACAACGCCTTTAACAAGGAGACGAATAGAAATCTGTCATTGCCAGTTATGGGTTAGAAACTTTTCTTTATCTCTCTCAGAATGTCAACGAAGAGTATTATCGCTAATCTTTTGAGTCACTCGGTGGATCAGGGCGTGAGGTCACACGCAAACAACTGATCTTTAGTTAACCTTTAGATTACAAAGCTAACACTGACGGTAGCACTGACAGTAGTGTACTGTAATAATCTGCTCAGTGACTGTGTATGCAACCTGCACCGTCATGGTTCTTGACTTGGACAGTAAAACTCTGTGCTTCGTGACAGCGTCTGCAACCTGCATTGTCATATGGTGCTTGATTTGCATAGTAAAATGCTCAGTGACTGTTTCGTCAACCTCTGCCGTTATCTGCTGCATGTAAAACTCTGCTTTATGACTGTGTCTACAACTATACACTCTGCACCATCATCTGCTGCCTGAATTCTCATCCCTGAACAGGCAGCTCCGCTTCCAGCTCCAGTCAGCGGCAGGGCGCACATGTCTGATTGACCAATATCAATTGCTCATAACAGTTTATCTTGGCCTCTTCCAATCCAATCACGCAGCTGCGGATTGTGAATCTTTGCAGTGACCAGAGACAAAACGTAGCTCGCGTACTTTTTGTATTGATTGTGTCCACTGTGCGAGAGAGGCCCAGGCCGTGGCCACAGAACTTGCTTCATCATCTGCGATGATGTGTTTCGTCCAAATAAATTAGTTAGGGGTCAAGAACAAGATGGGGTAATTAAATGTATCTGGCAAGTGGCAACGCAGAATGTGGAGGTCAACTCCTCTCCATTTTTAGCGGAATGGGCTAATTGAAGATGACGAGGAGGCAACAGCAGCAACAGAGACAGGCAAAATATCTCAAACACCATGAAGACCAGGTCTTGCTGATGAGTTTGTTTATTTATTTTGACCTGGTGATGAGTTTGTTTAATCCCGATGCGTACGTAATCGATCCATTCGATCGGCAACCACCATGATCGAAGGCCGGTGCCCCTCACCAGTCACTGCCAATGTGGTCGATCTGATCCTCAGAGTCAAATTTTAATTTAACCAAGCGCAATTCCAATTCCTTGCTGCAAAGATGCATTGCTATTGAATCATTGGTTAATACCCCACTACTGACTGTATCACCAAGCCTGAATCAATTATTTTACCACCGCCAAAAAGCAAGTGCAGGAAGAAAACGATCTCCCTAAGGATGGCAATTTTACCCATGGGTACGGGTACCCGCATGGGTAGGGTATGGGTACAATTTATACCTACGGGTAGTACCCGTACCCTACCCGTTAAGTCGTGGGTAGGGCACGGGTATAATCTCGTACCCGCGGGTATACTCATACCCTGCCCGTTTATATACTTTACTCGTGGAGGTTTAACATTCATTCTCGTGAGTTTGTGAAGTTATGTTAAAGTTTTATCAATTGTCAATTTGAGTTGAGAGAATTGTCACGTATTCAGAGATAAATATTTTTTTATCAAATGTGTTATCGATGAATGTAAAATTATGAATAACTTGTGTACTATTTGATCTACCCGTTGGGTACCCCATTGGTACCCATCGGGTATGGGTACGGGTAAAATTTCATACTCATGGATACGGGTATGGGTAGAATTTTGTACCCATTAACTTCACGGGTATGGGTATGGTATTGCTCTACCCGCCCCATACCCTACCCATTGCCATCCCTAGATCTCCCTCCATGGTACATTACGCTGCCGCCACAAAAACAAAACAAAAAATCATCTCGCCGCCGTGATCTCCTGCCGCCGACTGCTGACGCCCTCGCGCCGCCCAAGAACGGAATCACGCGGCAAACGCCAATCGGATGCATCCATCCATCGGCGTCGCGCTTGCGCCGCTTCTATCCACCTATCCGGCGACCAGCGCGGCTGAAATCCAAACCCTTTATCGGTCACTCACCTAGCTTTACATCCTCCTCCTTTCTGCCCCCACATATCCACAGGCCATGTCCAGTTCTTTCGCGGCATGGATCCTCGCCAACTAACTAACGCATGGTGTTGTATTTGTGTCAAATATTGTGTACGTGTTGGGTTAGGTTTGGACTTGGAGTTGTATTACGTGTGGTAGGTACGAGTAGTGTTCGAGTCGAACTCTTGTAACCTGGGCCTCCCATATAATGAGGGGAGCACCACACGTGTAACCTATGACGACTTGATAGCAACAGGCACGCAGGGGGTGCCGGCGTCTTGTGCCGGCGCCTAGGGCGTCCAGGGTTGCGGTATCAATGGGGAGGTGCGCCCGTAGTTATGCCCCGCAGATGTAGGCGAGTTCGCCGAACTGCGTTAACAAATCTCGGTGTCGTCATCTTGCTGCGGATTGCTTGGTTCTCGGTAGATCAATTTAGCGCCTACGACGGTAACAGTTGGTATCAGAGCGATGTTGAAGGCCGCGGATCATCGATCTAGAGGAAAAGCGGAAAAATTGATCGGCCGATCTGGAATATTGATGGCGGTAGTGCTATGGTATCGGGAGCCAGGGTAGCAGACTGGAGCAGGAAAGTTGGCGGAGTGTTCCGGCGAGATCGGTAGAGATCGGAATTTTTTCGAGATCGCAGCATGCAGCGATGTTGGTGCTCGGCATCTCGGCGAGATCGGATGGATCAGGAGGCGTATGGTCGTACGTGCACGTGGAGGCAAGGTCAGATGCCGCCTCGGAGAAGCGTGGTCGACCCAGGTGGCTCAGACGTTGGGCATGCAGCAGCGCATCAGCTGGCAGCTCGCAGCCCAAGGCCCAGCCTAGGTGGGACGCTCGCGTGAGACATGCGTGACAAGGTTGACCAGGTGGAGCCAAACGAAGCTGCAGACGTGAGATTTGTTGTGAAAAAAAAAGGGTGTCAGCTATGGTATGTGCAGTACTTTCCAACGGGAGCAAGAAAAATAAAGATTGATCTAGGAGCATTGGAGAGCACGTGAGGATGAGGATGGTGCATGGCTTTGATAGATTCAAGAGCTTGCAATTCTTTGCTACGTGCACTTTGGAAGGCACCAAGGATGTTTTTTTTTGTTTCTTTGCTCGGTACAAGGTTTTGTGTACGGGATGGCTGCGGTATATACAAGACGTGGAGTCGCAGGTTCACGGGAAGATTGACAAGGTTTTGGTCAATGTTATTTTATCCGAGCGTTGTATGGGCGACGCTCGATGATGTAGCATGGGGCCAAGTTGATCAAGATAGACCGGATGCGGCGAGTGATGACGTGCTGGAGCATGTCGTGAGGATCATGCATACACAGGGTGCCGGACAGTGCGCGGAAGGTGGACTGGGCACAGGGTGGAGCATGGGTGCAGTCGGATACGTTCGGCTGGGTCGGACTGTACAGTCTGACAGATCGACGGGAGGTCAGTCGGACAGAAGACGGTGAAGATCGGCGACAACGACGTAGGAGCGTGAGGGCTGATGGTGTCCGTATTTTGTGGCGTGGAAACACGTGGCGCATGGATATGCGTGCTTCGACATGCGGTGGCGCGGAGTTGATTCAAGACGGTGTACACGTGAGAACTTGAAGTCGACAGGGCGCGGGGTGGACTGATCCTCTACCAAGGAGTCATGTTGAAGGTGGAGCTGGAGTCTCTAGCGGAGATTACACTCGGCTGATGGAGGGGCTACGGCGTAAGTCGACGGAGAGTCGAAGCCTATTCAGCGGGAAGGCGAGAAGCACGTTGGTCGGACTGGACGTCAGGGTTTGAGAGATACGTAGAACTCAACATCGGTCGGTATGACTGATGGTTGTCTGCAGTGGGGCCTGAGGTTGTGTGGGTTAGCGACCCGGTAGATCTTGGCCAAGATTGCGGATGCTCGGCGCGGTAATAGCGACGAGGCGTGCGGTAAGCACGGGACACAGCGACAGATCAGGGCACAGGCGGTCAGACATATGGTCAGATAGGTGTGCAGGGTGCTGAAACAGTGTTGGCGAGTACCGGATTCAAGTTGGTGACTGGGTCTATGGAGATTGATGCATCAGGTGATAGACAAGAGTCTGTCATAGGGAATCTGAGAAAGTGTTGGAGAGTCTGAAATGTCGGAAGCTTGGAGAGTACATGACCGTATATTCTGTGATGTTCAGTGCACATAGCAAAGTGTGGATGACTAGATACAGAAGGAGGCGGAGTGCTATAGTTGTGGGACATGTAGAAGACTATCCAGGATGAGACGACTGTGAATTTGACTCAAGGTGACTAAAAGGCGACGGTGAAATTCCTTCAAGTTGGAAGCACTTTCACGCAGATCAGTGATCGGTATGTGATGATGTTGACATGGGAAGAATGGACTACAGTTACAGGTGGAGTCACGTGGAGTCTGGGAGTAGCAGTGGAGCTCATGGAGACAACTCAAGTCCGGAGTACATGGAGGTTTGACGCATTGACGAATTCAAGGTGGTGGACAATATTCGTCAAGATGGAGTTTGTTATATTTGTGTCAAATATTGTGTACGTGTTGGGTTAGGTTTGGACTTGGTGTTGTATTAGGTGTGGTAGGTACGAGTAGTGTTCGAGTCAAACTCTTGTAACCTGGGCCTCCCATATAATAAGGGGAGCACCACACGTGTAACCTATGACGACTTGATAGCAACAGACACGCAGGGGGAGCCGGCGGCTTGTGCCGGCGCCTAGGGCGTCCAGGGTTGCGGTATCAATGGGGAGGTGCGCCCGTAGTCATGCCCCGCAGATGTAGGCGAGTTCGCCGAACTGCGTTAACAAATCTCGGTGTCGTCATCTTGCTGCGGATTGCTTGGTTCTCGTAGATCAATTTAGCGCCTACGACAGTAACACACGGTGTGCTCCCCATGCAGATTCCAAGCGCCCGCAAAGGGCAGGCGCCCATTGGTTAGGGCAACCGAACACGTACAGTCTTCAGTATTGCACTGTGAGCTCTGTCTGAATGCGCCTCACTCGACTCAATGGAGCGATTTCGTTCTCCTCTTAGGTCGAACGAACACAGAACAGAGCTCTACTTTCCCCTTCCTCTGCTCTCGACAGGCTACAGTAGTTTTGAGAGTCGTCGTGTGATTTCCGGGCCGAGCTGGCCTCTCCGCCGGAGTAGCTGGCCGGAGCTGGTGCTGGTGAGGTGCCGTGCTTTGTATATAGTAGATCTAGGTCTAGGTTAGAGTTTGCCTCTATGGCGTGTGGTGCTATGCCGGTTTGGAGCTTGCGGCCGGCGTTTCCGAGCGGCGTTTGGTTGCTAGCGGTGAAGATATCTCCGGCGGCGGCCGCATGGTGCGGAGGAGAGCTGGAGGTGCTGGAGCCGGAGTCTCCGCTAAATAAGCTCGATCTTCATCGACGTTTCCGAGATGGCCGTCGTGGTGGCGGCTCGCGGAAGCTGTTTGCTGGATCTGGTGCCAGAGGTGATTTCCCCTATGCTGTGTTCATGGCGAGCTTCGTCGGTGGCCTTTGCTGGCTACTCCGGCTCGACATCCTGTGCAAGTCGGGGCGTGCCCCCGCCGATTCTCCTTCTTCGACGTCAAGGTCTCGCTGCGGCGAGCGGCAGATGCGGCGACATCAACGGAACTCGTTTCCAATCGTCTTGTGCAGGTGACCAAGCGGCTGACCTTCTTCTTTTCGCTTTCCACTCCGGTGGTGCAGCGTCGAGGTTATGGACAGCGGCGGATCTGGATTTGCAGAAGCTTCCTTGGTTGCGTGTGTCTTTTCTTCTTTCTTAGGATAGTTTATGTAAATGGGGCCTGGATGATTCCAGTGTATCACGGATGTAAGCTTTGATCTATTAATCCAGATGCAGTTTCTCAAAAAAAAAAAATTCGTTCTCCTCGTCCCATGCAAGAATTAAGACGTGCAACGTGACACGATGTGCGATGGCTTGCTCCCTTGTATTGCCGCTCATGGCCCAGGCACGGGAGCGATGGCGACGCCGGGCTCCTGAGGGGAACACGCTGCCTGTCTTCAGGGCTGTGTGCGCGACAAGCAGGCAGCATGATGAGTGTTACCTTTCTCGCAGATTTCTTAGATGGATGCTGCTCAAGAGCCTGAATACTGTATGCATTGGCTAGCGGACCTGCTTCGGAACCCTTCCGGCCTGTTTCACGAATGCTTCTCGACATTTCTGAATTACTGAATTGTCTCCAACTCTCCATGACAGTTGTTCTCACAAGGTTTTCCATGCAGTATCTCTGCAAGTGTCTTGCTGCCTGATTGGGGTAGTTAAGCGACTATCTGAGAATGGAGATGCTTAGTGGATGGTGCGTGCGGCGATGAGTCACCGGCCCGGAAAGGTGATCGATCGATCCACTGAGAAAACCGGGTGCGTCTTTCTCCCAAGGCTCGTAAAGATGGAACTGCTTCTCACTCACCCACAAACCTTTTCGGAGAAGATGCTCGCTCCACAGGTCAGGTATGGACAATGGCGACGATGAATTTTGTCTCGATCGGTGCCTTTATTTCCCTGCTAATAACGATGTCAGAAAGGACGAAGATTAGTTGGTGAGCCTGTGCACATGCACCTCCACCGATCAGAATTAAGCCATCAGCGACATCTCAGGAACGAAAAGTGGTAAAATGGATCTGAAATAAACGAACTCCTACGTGTAACTACCTGAAACTTTTCTTCTAAGCTTAATTTATGAGGAAGATGGTCTACATGTATGGACAATGGCGAGCAACCGAACCTATTTCATGGCGTTTCTTTCCATCAGATGGTCTTTGCTGCTAACGGTGTCAGAAAGAAGAAAAGACATCAGCGAGCAAGTGCACACCTCGACAGATCAGCATTAAGGGACGTATCACCATTCACCCAGCGGGATCTCAGGAACTAAAATGGCAAAATAGATCTGCAAAAACAAACTCCTACGTGTAACCCCTTAGCTTTGCAATGCTCCCGAACTTTCTGTCATCAAAGGAAAGAACATGCTACTAGCCTTTTGAAGCATTTGATTTGATGCGGCTAGAAAAGGAGTGAAATCACAGCAAACCACTAACCTCACTAGTAGCTGTCGTCCACCGTAAATCTCCGCTTTGTGACTGTTTCCACACACACACACTCTCTCTCTGCAGCACCCTCCTGATTTGTACAAAAAAAAAGTTACTGCTACTAATAACGTTTGATTTTGATGCACCAAGAGAAGGAGTGTGATCACGTACGCTGCTACGCAGGAGAAAGCACTAACATCAGTACTCTGCTACCTGCGATTTGATCAACTGTAAAACCCTGCTTTCTGACTGTGTCTGCACTCTGCACCTGCACCTGCAGTACCGTTTGCTATCTGATTTTTTTAACGAAAGAACTATAAATAAGAGAAAAAAACATTATCCAGGAGAATTACTTTTTTTAGATAAAGAGCATATATTAATATCGCGAAGATACCAATTACACCCAGCCTCTGTAACAACGCATTGCCCTAGCGACAACACGGATGCACACAGCCCTGAAAAAGAAGAAGAATTACAAAAAGAAAAGTCCCGCTACAATGATCTATTCCTTGTAGCAGCAGGCCTAACACCACCACAACAGCACCAGAAGTACAGTTTCTCCAAAAGCGATGTCTCCAAGAAGGAAACAGTGCTATAGCGCAGTCCAAGAAGGAGAATTGCTTATATGGTTCCAAAATAGAGTAACAGAAAACCAGTCACAAATCTGGACCAGCACCATATCATTTCCAGCTGCTCCTTTTTGGCAATGCTAGACAGATAAGATGGTGGCCAATTTCCAGCTCCGATCGGCCGGATGCAGGCCATGCGTGATCGACCGATGAATACGAGATGCGCAGCAGTTTTCCCTGGAGTCATCTGTGTGAGGGTAGCAGTAGGTCGATTTGAATATAATGGGCAGAATCATTCCCACTATGGGCACCGGTGTCCCACCGTTCGATCTAATCATGGACGGGCCTAGCAGCAAACGGCCTAGCTACTCGCTCTCCGGCGTGCCCATCTGATCTGATGCACTGCATATGCTTGCATGGCTCGTCTCTTCAGTGGCTGGATGCTGCTCAGCCATTGGGATGATGTATTATCCATGGATAATGCCCAGTTGCCTACTGTTCCTGGTTATTGGATCAACTGTACCAGAGGTCTGAGACCCTAGGCTTGTCCACTGGTATGATCTAGTCGTTGCTGGGCATGGGCGGCAAGACAGTGATCCATGCCATGCATTGTCCTAAAAAATTGAGCTGATATCACGTCTTTAAAAATAATGTTTAGAGCTTAAGAACAAGAAGTGGTATCAAATGTATCTCCTGCAAAACAAAACAAAACAAAACAAAAAGTATGAACAGAGTAGCTAGGCGCAGGTCAACTTATTTCCATCTTTATCGGAATGAATTAACTGAAGCTAATTAAGTGAGGAAAGCGGCAAGAATATCTCAACCACCATCGAGACCAAATGAGGAGAATGCTCTAGAAACAGCGGTGGAAGATGAGCTTGTTTAAGGGATCCCGATGTGGACGCGGCCGATCTACTGACAGACGACAATTCCATGTGCAATTAAGAACAATATAAAAATTCAACTAATCAAGATCCCTGACCAATACCACAGCTCCATCTGTTGCAGTATTAGCCAGCTATGTCCATTTTTAATTATCTATATCTTGGATTAATGACAGGCATAACGTATGTTTTTGCCACCTAGCTTGTACATTTTCTTGGACCTTCATTTGCCACCTAGCTTAGCCAGCTATGTCCATTTTTAATTATCTATATCTTGGATTAATGACAGGCATAACGTATCTTTTTCTTGAACGGGAAGCATAACGTATCTAATTATTGGCTGTGAACATGAAGGAACGATTCTTCGAAGATTGCATTGTAGGGTTTACATTAAACAATTCTAGCAAATTTTTGTGCAGAAGATTTACTGTTGGTATGTTTCTGACGTGCTGCACTAGAGTTGGCATGAAGCAAAAGAACAAATTGGTAGCATGTGAAGTGTTTTATAAATTATCGCACACACATTTTGAAGTACTTAAAACACTAGTTGGATCTCACTACCTTTCCACAACATGCCACAGTATATACATCTACAAAAACAGTCACCGTACTCTCAAAGGATCTACGTCGGACGCAACCCAAAAATGATGTGTCCATTCGAGACTTCGAGTCACGAACCAGATCATCAGCAGCTGCATAGTTTACTTATAGTACTATTAGCTATACAAGATAGCAAAGCAAAGCTTTCTTTAATTAGCGAGGGATTAGAAAGATAGGGAAGCAAAGTACATATGCATACAGGCCTCGCACTAGCTAAGATAGTGTACATACATACGCCACGGCTGCTCTTGTCCTACGTAGCCGCCCCTAACCTGGAATCTGTTGATACGTAGCCCTCGCCATCAGCGTCGATCGATGTTTAAGGCTTTTAAGCTAGTCAGCGACCTATAAAATATCGGTTCGTCCAGTCATCGCCGTTGCCTATTTAGCCACGCTATGAATGTACGTACGGATGCATGAAGTTTCCAAATCGACCTTGTGTTCGTACGTATACCACAACTCTGCGTACTCGTGGTTCTGGCTTCCGTTGTTCGTACGTGTATAACAAATCTTGACAGATCGAGATGTTTGTGATGCAGTTCCTCGACCAACAGTGCCCATGATTATTATTTTGGACGATATTCAACTGTTTGTACGGTATGCGATCGACATCATCTTGATCAAGTGTCCGTTTGGACATATAGCATGTTAAATACCATAGTTTTTGGATACCACACGATTTTCAAAAGCCTGGGCATCCAATACTAGCTAGAGTTTACAAATGCTCACCGTCAAAAAAGAGTTTACAAATGCTATAGTTATAATTATTAACTCCGAAAGAGGTAGGAAGCTCTTTTTTAAATACTCCAAAAAAATCTATGGTTTTGGCAATACCACGGTTTTTAATACTACGGTTTTTATGATTGCCAAACATGCAAAGTCTTGTTAAAAAATCTATGTTGGATTCTACACAACATGATCGTCGAAAATGAAAGGGATTTAAATTTGGAATTTTTTGTGACAATGTTGGCAACCATGTGAAGCCTAGCAGGAGCCCACAGTCAGGATCCAAACATTTCTTGAGACGTACCGGTAGATTGAAAATAAGGGCACGCACACCCAGCTTCGCGACGATATGTGGCAATTGTATGGGAGATAGTCTCTCAGTTTATTTGGTTTTATTATGTGAGATTTGAACCATTCTTCCCTTATGGACCATTCATATTTGGATTTGAACAATTATTATACCAATTACTCTTTGCTTTTTCTGATGTATTTTCGAAACTTAGAAAATACCTGATTTTCTGTGTGTTCGATCTTGACTAGCAATTGAAATAGAAAACCAAAAGTTTTTACACACTCTAGGTCCCGACTTATCGCTTGACTTACAACACGCCTTCTTCTATGATGTAGAATCTTCTCTTCCATCTTCTATATTGCATCTATGTATCATTATGTAGGTCGTACTAGAGCTACATTCGTCAGTTTATCCTCCTCTAGATGAGCACTCAACAACGCTCCACCCTATTGATTGTAGATGAAGACTCGACAAACTCAACCTTATTCTGGTTCCCCAATGGACGCGTAGGGTGCCAATATTGCCTCAAGGTCTCTTGTGATGCCCCATTACAGTTACCAAAATTAATCACATGATGTTGAAGCTAAATATAGTATAGATGCAAATTTGATACAATATTAAATTGTGTTGTTTAAAATATATTACTACAACATGTACACACTTTCTTGTACTGAAAAATACATGAGTTGTTTCTTTTGGATGCATTGACTCATGAAATCATTAACTAAACTTGGATTTGAGAAAAAAAAATGTAAGAAGTAACCCAGACGTATAATAATTTTTAAAACACTGGTGGAGTATAGTGTAAATGCATATTTTCTAGTCAATTTGAATATCAGAAATATCTTAACATGGTGTCCTCAAGTTATTGATTTATGTACACATTTCTAAAGTTTAGTATATGGTTGTCTATCTTAGGTGCAAGCAAATAGAAAATTCTAGTTTAAACAAGATGTTCGGAATGACTTGTTCTTTTATCTTTGGCATTGATCTCCAAAAATCTATCACATCGTGGTTATGCCCCTCCCAAAATGGTTGCTAAAGAAAATCGATAGGTATGCCAAAGGTTTCATTTGGAAGGGAGACGATGCGGAAAATGCGAGTGGAGGCCACTCTCTCATAAACTGGAAAACTCTGTGCGCCCCAAAGGCGCTGGGTGGTTTGGGTGTCATGGACCTTGACCGATTCAGAAGGACCATGAGGGTCAGATGGCCATGGTTTCAGTGGACAGACCCGGAACGCCCATGCGCTGGATCCGAGCTCCCATGCAACAATGCTGATAAAAAGACAAGCTTTTGGAACAACAAGTGGATCAGGGACACCCCTCTCTGTCAAAGAGCACCGGAGCTGTTCAAGATTGCCACCAGGAAAAAATCGAAATGTGCATCACGAGTTGCAAGACAACCGCTGGATCACCACCATGGCTAGACTCACCTCTCCCCAGCAGCTGTTCGAATACGTTGACTTATGGCGCCTGCTTTGGCAGCCAGGAACCGACCATGACAGCGCTGATACCATCTCCTGGAACCTGACTCCTTCAAGCCAATATTCCGCAGCTTCGGCTTATCAGATCCAGTTTGCTAGCAGGTTCCCTCCTTTTCGCCTGGACAAGTGTTAGAAGGCCCATGTTGTACCAAAATACAAACCGTTTGGGTGGCTAGTTCTGCATGATCGAATCATGACTGCGGACAATATGGCCGTTCGGGGCTGGCCTCACAACCCCATATGCTAGCTCTTTCTCTCAAATGAGATCGTCGCTCACCTTTGCAAAGAATGTCCGTACCTGGTGCGGTTATGCGGATGGTGGCGTCGGCCCTGGGACAGCCACCTCCCACTCCATCAAGCCATCTCGAATCTCTGGACGCCTCGTGGGAAAAGATAATGTCCTTGCCATAAAACGTCAGAAAAGGGGGCGAAATGAAAACCTAATATATACTGGGTGGAACATCAGGAAGCAACGGAACCGGTGGATTTTCGAAGGAAAAAGAAAGCCCTACACGGAGGTGGCGCACCTCGCCCTCGACGACATTCGCATGCATTCGTCTAGTAGTTTCTTTATTCGGGGGTATAGCTAGGCCGATGTGTGGAGAGTCCTACGGGACTTTCCGGTTGGTTTTCTTTTCTCTCAGCGAGACGTGTTTACATAATATTTTTCTTATGATTGTGTGCAATCCGTGGAGGTTTCCCCCTCTTCAAAAAAATCAGTACCATAATAAAGCAAGGAAAAGCCTACATATCCCCCGGATGATCGAGCGATTCCATCCTCCGGGTCCAGGGCTCGCCACGCGTCCTCTCACGTGATGGAAAAACAGAGACAACGAGGTGGGTGATACGTCTCAAACGTATCTATAATTTTTGATGTTCCATGCTTGTTTTATACCAATTGCTACATGTTTTGCATCTACTTTATATCACTTTTATACATTTTTTGGGACTAACCTATTAACAAGATGCCGAAGTGCCAGTTCCTGTTTTCTGCTGTTTTTGTATTCCAGAAAAGCTAGTCTGGAAATATTCTCGGAATTGGACGAAACTACACGGGGTCCCTATTTTACCAGAACACACCTGACGGACCAAAGGAGCAGCAGAGGAGCCAGGGGCCCCACACGCCACTAGGGCGCGGGCCCCCCCTGGCGCCCTAGGGTGGTGTGGGCCCCTCGGGGGTCGTCAGCCGCCGCCCTTTCGCCTACTTATTCCCCCCGACGCGAAAACCCTAAGTGCCTGAGCAAATATCCACGAAAAGTTCCAGAGACGCCGCCGCCGTCAACCCTAGCTCGGGAGGGTTCAGAACCTCTTCCCGGCACCCTGCCGGAGAGGGGAATCGTCACCGGAGGCTTCTACATCGCCATGCCTGCCTCCGGAGTGATGCGTGAGTAGTTCATCCTTGGACTACGGGTCCATAGCAGTAGCTAGATGGTTGTCTCTCCACTTTGTGCCATCATGTTTAGATCTTGTGAGCTGCCCTACATGATCAAGATCATATTATTGTAATGCTACATGTTGTGTTTGCTGGGATCCGATGAATATTGAATATTATGTCAAGTTGATTATCAATCTATCTATGTTATTTAAGATCTTGCATGCTTTCCGTTACTCGTAGATGCTTTGGCCAAGTAGATGCTTGTAACTCCAAGAGAGAGTATTTATGCTAGATAGTGGGTTCATGCCTCCGTTTAACCTGGGACAGTGACAGAAAGTTCTAAGGTTGTGGATGTGCTGTTGCCACTAGGGATAACCTAACGATGCTATGTCCACGGCATATGTGTTTGTTTACATTACGCACTTTACTTAATGCAATTATCCGTTGCTTGCAACTTAATACCAACGGGGGACTCGGATGACAACCCGGCGGTGGATTATTAGTCATAGATGCTGTTGGATAACGGTCTATGTATTATGTCGTAATGCCCAATTAAATATCATAGTAGTCATCATGTCATATATATGCATTGTCATGCGCTCACTATTGTCAATTGCCCAGCTGTAATTTGTTCACCCAACATGTTAGTTATCTTTTATGGAGAGACACCACTAGTGAACTGTGGACCCCGGTCCATTCTTTTACACTGATTAAACAACCACAAACTGCAAACTGTTCCTTTTTCATTCTCTGCAATTTAATACTCATTTTCCACACCATACGTTTAATCCTTTGTTTTCAGCAAGCCGTGAGATTGACAACCTCACTGTTTCGTTGGGGCAAAGTAGTTTGATTGTGTTGTGTGCAGATTCCACGTTGTGATCGTGTTGCGCGCGCCACAACCTTCTGAAGAGTTGCTGCTCCTACTGGTTCGATAACCTTGGTTTCTTTCTGAGGGAAAACTTGCTGCTGACTGCATCATACCTTCCTCTTGGGGTCTCCCAACGAACGTGTGTTCACGTCATCAAGCTATTTTTCTGGCGCCGTTGCCGGGGAGACAGCAGTCTTCTGCAAGGGGAGTTTCACGCTTCCAATCTCTTTACTTTGTTTTTGTCTTGCTTAGTTTATTTTATTTTATCTTGTTTGCTTTCAATTATCAAAAACACAAAAAAATTAGTTACTTGCATCTAGTTTACTTTCAAGTTATTTTCTGTCTGTTTTTATTCTGCTAAAATGAGTACTCCTGAGAACACTAAGTTGTGTGATTTCACTAGCACGAACAACAATGATTTCATATGCACACCTATTGCTCCACCTGCTGCTTCAGCAGAATTTTATGAAATTAAACCTGCACTTTTAAATCTTGTTATGAAAGAGCAATTTTCTGGTGTTAGTACTGATGATGCTGCTGTTCACCTTAATAACTTTGTTGAACTTTGTGAAATGCAAAAGCTCAAGGAAGTAGATGGTGATATTATTAAACTGAAACTTTTTCCTTTCTCCTTGAGAGGACGTGCTAAAGAATGGTTGCTATCTTTGCCTAGAAATAGTATTGATTCATGGACTAAATGCAAAGATGCTTTTATTGGAAAATATTATCCTCCTGCTAAGATTATTTCTTTGAGAAGTAGCATAATGAATTTTAAGCAATTTGATAATGAACATGTTGCTCAAGCATGGGAGAGAATGAAATCATTGGTTAAAAATTGTCCCACTCATGGACTGACTACTTGGATGATCATCCAAACCTTCTATGCAGGATTAAATTTTTCTTCAGGAATTTATTGGATTCGGCCGCTGGAGGTACCTTTATGTCCATCACTTTGGGTGCTGCAACAAAGCTTCTTGATGATATGATGATTAATTATTCTGAGTGGCACACCGAGAGAGCTCCAACAGGTAAGAAGGTAAATTCTGTTGAGGAAACCTCTCCTTGAGTGCCAAAATTGATACTATTATGTCTATGCTTGCAAATGGTCAAACACATGTTGATCCAAATAATGTTCCTTTAGCTTCTTTGGTTGCTCAAGAAGAGCATGTTGATGTGAACTTCATTAAAAATAATAATTCAACAACAATGCTTATAGGAATAATTTTGGTAATAGCAATTATAGGCCCTATCCTTCTAATAGTGGCAATGGTTATGGAAATTCCTATAGTAACTCCTACAACAATAATAAGAGTGTACCCTCGATCTTGAAGTTATGCTTAAGGATTTTATTAGTACACAAACTGCTTTCAATAAAACTGTTGAGGAGAAATTTGGGAAAATTGATGTGCTTTCCTCTAAAGTTGATAGTCTTGCTCTTGATGTTGACTTGTTGAAACTAAAGAACATGCCTCATGATGTTAAAGAGAGCAAAACTCTCAATGCTATACAAGTTAAAATTGATAACAATGTGAGGATGTTAGCTGAATTGCATGCTAGATGGGAAAGAGAGGATGAAATTGCTAGAAAGAATAATATTGCTAGAGTTTATACTATTACTACTTCTGAAAATGCTTCAAACTCAAGTGTTAACAAACCTCCTACCATTAATGGCAAGATAATTGGTGTTGGTAATGTTTCCACTTCTATTGCAAAATGTCCTAAATTGCCTGATAACTCTGAAACTGTCCTTGATAAAGATGCTGAAATTTCTAGCAATAAGGAAGATAATAACTCCATTACTTTTGATGATAATGACTTTGATTTTGATGGTTGCAATATTTCTGAAGTAATTAAGTTCTTGCAAAAGCTAGCTAGAAGTCCTAATGCTAGTGCTATAAACATGGCTTTTACTAAACATATTACTAATGCTCTCATGCAAGTTAGGGAAGAGAAATTAAAACATGAAGCTTCTATCCCTAGGAAGTTAGAAGATGGTTGGGAGCCCATCATTAAATGAAATTGAATGACTTTGATTGCAATGCTTTGTGTGACCTTGGTGCTAGTATTTCTGTTATGCCTAAAAGATTATATGATATGCTTGATTTAGCACCTTTGGAAAATTGTTACTTGGATGTTCACCTTGTGATTCTACTATTAAAAAACCTTTGGGAAGAATTGATGATGTTCTTATCATGGTTAACAACAATTATGTCCCCGTTGATTTTATTGTCTTGGATATTGAATGCAATCCATCATGCCCTATTGTGCTGGGAAGACCTTTTCTTAGACTGTAGGTGCTATTATTGATATGAAAGAAGGGAATATAAAATATCAATTTCCTCTCAAGAAAGGTATGGAACACTTTCCTAGGAAGAAGATTAAGCCACCTTATGATTCTATTGTTCGAACAAATTACAATGTTGATGCTTCTTCACTTGGTAATACTTGATGCATGCTTTGTGCCTAGCTAAAAGGCGTTAAAGAAAAGCGCTTATGGGAGGCAACCCATTTTTTTTTCTGCAATTTTTCTTTTATTGAGTCAAGGAGTGTTTACTTCTGTAGCAACTCCTTTGTATCTTTATTTTCTCGCATTGTTGTGCCAAGAGTAGCCTCTAATGTTAAGATGATGCTTAATTTTGATTGCTGCGCAGAAACAGATTTTTGCTGTTCACTGTACGAAATTCCTAAAATCACCAGATTGTTAATTAAATCTGAAATTTTTGTGCGTAATCTTTATGAATGTCTGAAACTTTCATTAGTTCAGAGTTTTCGATCTGAGCGTCGTAAGTGCCTCGAAAAAATTCGTCTTTGCGGACTGTTCTGTTTTAGACAGATTATGCCTTTTTATTTTGCATTCTCTCTTTTACTAGTGTTGAGTGAAATTCTTTTTTGGGTGGAAGAGCTTCACATAACATCAGTGGCTGTAGCTAATGTTTAAAGTAACAAATCATATTGCGTCTTTATAGAACATGTGAATTTTTGATTATGCACTAACCCTCTAATGAGATCTACTTTGAGTTTGGTGTGACGGAAGTTTTCAAGGGTCAAGAGAGAAGGATGATATAATAGGATCAAGAAGAGTGAAGAGCTTAAGCTTGGGGAGGCTCCCATGGATCTCCCCAGCATATTTCAAGAAGACTCAAGCGTCTAAGCTTGGGGATGCCCAAGGCATCCCCTTCTTCATCGTCAAAATTATCAGGTCATCTCTAGTGAAACTATATTTTAATTCTTTCACATCATATGTGCTTTTCTTGGAGCGTCTGTGTGCTTTTATTTTCAGTATTGCACTTTTATTTTCAATAAAGCTTGACTGGACCCTAGCATTCTTGATTGGGAGAGAGACACGCTCCGCTTTTTCATGAGAATACTCCTATTCTTCACTTATATTTGTTGAGTATTCATATCTAGCGCTGTTCAGCTTTTAGCTCTTGTTTTCATGTATCTCTTGTCAGAGCTATTAGCTTTCTTTTGTAGAAAGTACTCTCTTGCTTCACTTATATTTGTTTGGAGAGTTGATGAAATAAATTGATTGGTGTTTGGTTGGTTCAGAAAATGTTGCATGTGGTAATTGGTATAAGGAAAAACTTGCTTAATCTTGTAGATCACTAATGGATAACTTGATGCTTGTCAATTGTTTTGAGTTAACAAGTAGATCATGATTAAATTGTGCATCACATGAGTTAAGCCTATTAGTGAAGAACTACCGTAAAGCTTGTTGAAAATTTGGTTTGCATCGGTGGTATCTCTAAGGTCTAGATATTTTCTAATAACAGGGTTTGGTTAACAAGGAAGACGGTATGAAGTCTTATAACGTTTGCAATATGTTTGTCATATAAAACTTGGTGTACGGGTTGATATTCTTGTTTGCTTACATAACCTTGCTAGCCTAAACTCTGTACTGAGAGGGAATGCTTCTCGTGCATCCAAATCCTTGAGCCAAAATCCATGCCATTTGTGTCCACCATAACTACCTATATGTGGTATTTCCTTGCCACTCCAAGTAAATTTTTCATGTGCTACCTTTAAATTATTCAAAATGTTATTATTCCCTTTTTGTGTCAATGTTTACTAGCTCATGAGGAATTAGTGTGGTTATTCTTTATTCTATTTGTCGATGGACTTTTACACCTGGACTAGTGGCATATACATCCGCTTATCCAATAACTTGCAAAAAGAGCTGGCAACGGGGTGCCCAGTCCCAATTAATTACAACTTTAACCAATTAATTCTCTTCACACTTTTGCCCTGATTCATCAGTAAGCAATGACAAACAGTGAAATACCTGAATGTGTGTAAACCAAAGAGAAAGAGGGATGATCTGCCTTGCTGGTAGAAATAACGTCCTTCATGGGAGCCGCTCTTAAAAGTCCGTTGACAGGTAGAATACTGTTCTCACCCGCTACCATTCGTTGACAATTAACAAACACCTCTCAAAAATAGATACTCCTCCATGGTATGTGATTGATGGAAGGCACCCGAGGATTCGGTTAGCCATGGCTTGTGTTAGCAAGGTTGGGAGGAGTATCAAATATTTTATGCAATCTCTATATGCTTTCAAAAACCTAAAAGCTCTAGCACATGATTTAATCCCTGCTTCCCTCTGCGAAGGGCCTTTCTTTTACTTTTATGTTGAGTCAGTTTTCCTATTCTTTCTGTCTTCCACAAGCAAACACTAGTGTCAACTTTGTTACAACATGCGTTATATGCAATGTATTGGACTTGTTATACTACTTTGTGTTGACAATATCCATGAGATAAATATGTTGAAAGTTGAAGCAAATGCTGAAACTAAATTCTTCCTTTGTGTTGATTAAATACCTTTTATTAGAAACTATTGCTTTATGAGTTAACACTTATGCAAAACTGTTTGATGCTTGTCTCGAAAGTACTATTCATGAAAACGTTTAGCTTGTGTGATTCATTGTTTACTCATTATCTATTTGGTAGCAAATTATAGACCATTGACTTGGATCACTTCATTCATTTACATGTGCCTTGCAATATTATATGATCAAGATTATGATGTAGCATGTCACCTCAAAAATTATTTTGTTTTTATCGTTTACCTACTCGAGGACGAGTAGGAACTAAGCTTGGGGATGCTGATACGTCTCAAACGTATCTATAATTTTTGATGTTCCATGCTTGTTTTATACCAATTGCTACATGTTTTGCATCTACTTTATATCACTTTTATACATTTTTTGGGACTAACCTATTAACAAGATGCCGAAGTGCCAGTTCCTGTTTTCTGCTGTTTTTGTATTCCAGAAAAGCTAGTCTGGAAATATTCTCGGAATTGGACGAAACTACACGGGGGTCCCTATTTTACCAGAACACACCTGACGGACAAGGAGCAGCAGAGGAGGCCAGGAGGGCCCCACACGCCACTAGGGCGGGCCCCCCCTGCGCGCCCTAGGGTGGTGTGGGCCCCTCGGGGGTCGTCAGCCGCCGCCCTTTCGCCTACTTATTCCCCCCGACGCGAAAACCCTAAGTGCCTGAGCAAATATCCACGAAAAGTTCCAGAGACGCCGCCGCCGTCAACCCTAGCTCGGGAGGGTTCAGAACCTCTTCCCGGCACCCTGCCGGAGAGGGGAATCGTCACCGGAGGCTTCTACATCGCCATGCCTGCCTCCGGAGTGATGCGTGAGTAGTTCATCCTTGGACTACGGGTCCATAGCAGTAGCTAGATGGTTGTCTCACTAGTACAGAACGACACATCGGAAACGGGCCAAAAACCCCTTCGGCAATGGAGAAAGGGTCCGTGTCCCCACCTCTGTCACTGATGTGAAGGCCTTCATCGGTAACGGAGGCCAAAAACCGTTTCCGATGAGGTCTCCATTTGGCAACGGTTGTGCGCAGACCTCCGTTTCCTTAGTTTCCTTCATCAGATACGGAGTTTGCCATCCATCCGTTTGTACTGAGCATTTCTCATATTTCGGTTACAGGATGCCACGTTTACAAATGCCACTAGATACTTAAAATCTCACAGCACAAGCTCAAATACTAAAACGGTAACAGATTTCATTCATATCACAATGTAACTTTACATTTCCATCACAATTTCACATTTACAATTGCATCACAAGATGTGACAAACATAAGAGGTAAAACGATAACAGATTTCATCTATACTAAGCCTATCATGTCAAAGGACGGAAAGAATATATGATTTCTTCCCTACATCCTTTTCCACAATCCTCGCAGGTGTCACTCTAGCTATCTCTTCTTATCTCAACTTCTTGAGAGAAGGATGTTGAAGCTTTGGACCCTATACATTAGTAAATAGAGTTACAATTGTTAAATACATATGCTAAAACAATACACTATGAATTTAAGCAAACTGAAACGATATCTTACCTATGTCTTGAGGTGGCTCTTATTGATGAACCGGAGCAGCCAACACACGGCTTGTCAAAAATATATTGCGATGTCAGCAGCTTCATAGGATGCCTGACAACGAGTTAGCGAAACTACAACCGGTTGCAAGTGCACAATAGTCAAGTTAACTACATCAAGAAATGATCTAGATAGAACTACCGGATGTGAACTGAACTACTTTCAACAAGTTAGCTAAACTATAACTAGTTGCAAGTGCACATAGGCAAGTAACTACATCAAGAAATGATCTAGATAGAACTACCGGATGTGAACTGAACTACTTTCAACAAGTTAGCTAAACTACAACTAGTTGCAAGTGCACAATAGGCAAGTTAACTACATCAAGAAATGATCTAGATAGAACTACCGGATGTGAACTGAACTACTATCAACAAGTAAGCTAAACTACAACTAGTTGCAAGTGCACAATAGGCAAGTTAACTACATCAAGAAATGATCTAGATAGAACTATCGGATGTGGATCTGATACCTTCTTCACGTCGCCGTTGGATCGATCTAGCAGATCCGGAAGTGGTGGAGCCAGAGGAAGCGGAAAGAGCGACGACCACGCCGTGTCGGGCGAGATGGCGAAGACCTCGCCGTGTCGGGGGACATGGCGAACACCTCACCGTGTCGGGGGAGATGGCGGAGACCTCGCCGTGTCGGGGGAGATGGCGAAGACCTCGCCGTGATAGCCGTCATCTGGGCGGAGGCGGCGCCGGCGATGGCCGCAACGCCAGGAGGCGCCGCCACGAACAGATCTAGCATACTGGGACAGAGTGAGAAAACGAGTGTTAGGTTTTGCTCTGTACGCCCATATATAGGTAAAACATAGGAAACGGTTCTTTAGAAGGACCGTTTCCTTTGTGTTTCTTCCATTGAGGTGTGGGACCTACGCGCCCACTCTGTGGAATTTATTCTACTCTCTGGAATAATATTTTCCTAATCTCTACTATATGGAGAAAACCACTTATAGGATACTTATATTAATATTAGTGATTACTACATTACATACGCAGTACATATTAGTATAATAAAGTAAATTACAGTTGGAGAACTTATAGAACTACTACTAGCTACTTCTTGTTTTTCTTGCGCCCTGCTTCCGCGCAATCCTCGTCCTTCTCACGGCCTCGCTAATTGGGGGACATTGGAGGGTGGTGGCGGCGGCAGCATATCGGAGGCGGTGGCGGCGGCTTTCTTCTCCGTCGCCGGGGCTCCCTTCTTCGGACCGGCGCCTCCGCTTCATCCTCCTCGTCGTCCTCCTCCTCCTCCTCCTTCTCCTCTTCGGTTGACTCGTCATCAGAATCAACCTTCGGCGGGCCCAGCATCAAGGTGGGATCATGGAAGTTGGCGTATTCGTCATCGCTCGTCTCCAGCGTCGTCCTTCAATGGACTCGCCGCTGACGGGGGACTGTCCCGCGGCGACTCAGTGTGCTCCTGTGTGTCGTTGCTGCGAGGCATCTTCGCTAATCAGTAGGAGGGAGCGAGCGAGCGAGAGAGAGAGAGCAGATTCGTGGCGTCTTGAGCTAGCAAGGATTGGGGTTTTCAAGGAGTAGTGGGCGGTGCCACTACGCCATGGCATTTACTCGCCTCGCTTCGAATTCCAAGAAGATGGAACGTGTCCACATTGGAAACGGACACCCAAAAGTCTCCGTTGCTATAGAGACACATATCGGAAACGGAGCCAGAATTAAGACCGTTGCCAATACTATGGGTAACGGAGTTAATGCTTTCTCCGTTACCTATGTTGACGGGCCAGCCGCGGCCCAGGTCAGGTTTGTACGGACTGGCCGCGCGGAAAGCGCGATTCTCCGTCGCCTAACGCCTGCCGTTTCCATAGAGGGGTATCCGATGTGTCGTTCTGTACTAGTGTCTCTCCAATTTGTGCCATCATGTTTAGATCTTGTGAGCTGTGATGTCTACGCACGCATCTATTCTTGTAGACAATGTTGGGCCTCCAAGTGCAGAGGTTTGTAGAACAGCAGCAAGTTTCCCTCAAGTGAATCACCCAAGGTTTATCGAACTCAGTGAGGTAGAGGTCAAAGATATCCCTCTCAAGCAACCCTGCAATTAAGATACAAGAAGTCTCTTGTGTCCCTAACACACCCAATACACTTGTCAGGTGTATAGGTGCACTAGTTCTTCGAAGAGATAGTGAAATACAAGTAATATGGGTGATTATAAGTGGTAATTGCAATCTGAAATAAAAATGGTAGCAAGCAAACATGTAGCAGAACTGGTTGTAAACGGTGTTCCAATGCTAGGAAACAAGGCCTAGGGATCATACTTTCACTAGTGGACACTCTCAACAATAATAATATAATTGAATACATAGATATTTCCTCTTCACTATGCTACTCTGAATTATTCTCTCGTTGGATAACGAACACCAATCCACTGCGTAGGGCTATAACAGCACACCTTAAAGTCGCATTCCACATCTAGGGAACCCCACACTGTCAACTTGAGCGCCCTAAATAGTACTAGACAAACACCGCAATTTCATAGAGACATCCAACGCAAATAATAACTCATGATAAGTATTCCTGTAATCTTTAGCCTAAGAGCCACACACGGTGCGCACACTGTCAACTTCGCACCGTGGGACAAAGGTGACTCCGGGGTTTACATTAATAAAACCACTCAAGTAGCATATAAGATAATGAAGAGTAACATCTATGGATTCAACTAGATTACAAAGCTCATGATCACATAAAGATCACACCATGGGAGAGAGGGATAAACCACATAGCTACCGGTAGAGCCCTCAGCCCCGATGAAGAACTACCCCCTCCTCATCATGGGAGGCAGCAACGGCGATGATGGAGGCGGTGGCGTCGATGGAGATGGCTCCGGGGGCAATTCCCCGTCCCGGCAATGTGCCGAAACAGAGACTTCTGTCCCTCGAATTAGGGTTTCGGATGGCGGCGGAGCTCTGGAACTTTTCTGGGGAAATCGTCCAGGCACTTAGGGTTTTTGCGTCGGTGGAATAAGTAGGCGAAAGGGCGACGGCTGAAGACCCCAAGGGGCCCACTCCACCCTAGGGCGCGGCAGAGGGGGACCCGCGCCCTAGTGGCGTGTGGCCACCTCCTGGCTCTCCTCTGTTGCTCCTTTGGTCCGTCAGGTGTGTTCTGGTAAAATAGGGATCCCCGTGAAGTTTCGTCCAATTCCGAGAATATTCCAGACTAGCTTTTCTAGAATACAAAAACAGCAGAAAACAGGAACTGACACTTCGGCATCTTGTTAATAGGTTAGTCCAAAAAATGTATAAAAGTGATATAAAGTAGATGCAAAACATGTAGCAATTGGTATAAAACAAGCATGGAACATCAAAAATTATAGATACGTTTGAGACGTATCAGCATCCCCAAGCTTAGTTCCTGCTCGTCCTCGAGTAGGTAAACGATAATGTCCACGGTGATACGTCTCCAACGTATCCATAATTTCTGCTGTTCCATGCTTATATTATACCATTTGCTATTGTTTTATATACACTTCATATCACTTTTATGCATTTTCTGGGACTAACCTATTAACAAGATGCCACAGTGCCAGTTCCCTGTTTTCTGCTGTTTTTGGTTTCAGAAAGTTACTTCTGGAAATATTCTCGGAATTGCACGAAACAAAAGGCCAAGTCCCTATTTTTCCAACACGTACACGGAGTCCGAAGGAGAGACGAAGGGGAGCCACGAGGTGGCCAAACCACCTGGCGGCGCGGCCCCACCTCCCAGCGCCGCCTGGTGGTTTGGGCCCCTCGGGGGTCCGCCGACATCGCCCCTTCGCCTATTTATTCCCCGAGACGTGAAAACCCTAAAACACCGAGCCTTTCATCCAGAACATATTCGCTGCCGCCGCCGTCGTCAACCCTAACTCGGGGGTTCTGAAGCTCTTCCCGGCACCCTGCCGGAGAGGGGAATCATCACCGGAGGGCTCTACATCGCCATGCCCGCCTCCGGAGTGATGCGTGAGTAGTTCATCCTTGGAGTAGGGGTCCATAGCAGTAGCTAGACGGTTGTCTTCTCCACTTGTGCCATCATGTTTAGATCTTGTGAGCTGCCTATCATGATCAAGATCATCTTATTGTAATGCTACATGTTGTTTTTGCTGGGATCTGACTTATAATGATACCTATGTGGAGCTGAAATATTATTTATCATGTCTATGTCATTTGTGATCTTGCATGTTCTCCGTTACTTGTTGAAGCCTTGGCCAAGTGAATACTTGTGACTCCAAGAGGGGTATTTATGCATGATAGTTGGGTTCAACCTCTATTTAACCTGGGATAGTGACAGGAAGTTCTAAGGTTGTAGATGTGTTGTTGCCACTAGGGGTAAAACAGCAATGCTTTATTCAAGGATGATGTATTGTTTACATTACGCACATTACTTAATGCAATTGTCTGTTGCTTGCAACTTAATACTGGAAGGGGTACGGATGTTAACCGGAAAGTGGACTATTTAGGCATAGATGCATGCTGGATAGCGGTCTATGTACTTTGTCGTAATGCCCAAATGAATCTCATAGTAGACACCACAACTCGCACATGCATGTTATATGCACTTATCAAATTGTCAATTGCCCAGCTGTAATTTGTTTACCCAGCATGTTAGTTATCTTATTGGAGAGACACCACTAGTGAACTGTGGACCCCGGTCCATTCTTTTACATCTGAAATACAATCTACTGCAATCATTATTCTCTACTGTTTTATGCAAACAAACATCATTTTCCATACGATACGTTTAACCCTTTGTTTTCAGCAAGCCGGTGAGATTGACAACCTCACTGTTAAGTTGGGGCAAAGTAATTTGATTGTGTTGTGCAGGTTCCACGTTGGCACCGGAATCCCTGGTGTGCGCCGCACTACACTCCTTCACCAACACCTTCGAAGCTACCTCGTTTTCCTACTGGTTCGATAAACCTTGGTTTCATACTGAGGAAAAACTTGCTGCTGCACTCATCATACCTTCCTCTTGGGGGTTCCCAACTGACGTGTGACGTTACACGCATCAAGCATTGTTTCTAGTGCTGTTGCCGGGGAGATATTCCCTCGTCAATTTACGCTAGCACATGGTCATATGTATTTGTTTACATTACGCACTTTACTTAATGCAATTATCCGTTGCTTGCAACTTAATACCAACGGGTAACTCGATGACAACCCGGCGGTGGATTATTAGTCATAGACGATGTTGGATACGGTCTATGTATTATGTCGTAATGCCCAATTAAATATCATAGTAATCATCATGTCATATATATGCATTGTCATGCGCTCACTATTTGTCAATTGCCCAGCTGTAATTTGTTCACCCAACATGTTAGTTATCTTTTTTGGAGAGACGCCACTAGTGAACTGTGGACCCCGGTCCATTCTTTTACACTGATTAAACCACCACAAACTGCAAACAGTTCATTTTTCATTCTCTACAATTTAATACTCATTTTCCACACCATACGTTTTATCCTTTGTTTTCAGCAAGCGTGTGATTGACAACCTCACTGTTTCGTTGGGTACAAAGTAGTTTGATGTGTTGTGTGCAGATTCCATGTTGGTGATCGTGTTGCCCGCGCGGAGCCACCAACAACCTTCTGAAGAGTTGCTGTCCTACTGGTTGCGTTTAACCTTGGCTTCTTTCTGAGGGAAAAACTTGCTGCTGAAACGCATCATACCTTTCTCTTGGGGTCTCCCAACGAACGTGTGATTCACGCCAAAAGCAGTGGGATCCACCACCATGACCTTATCCCCACCGTGATTCCTCCTCCACTCGTTCCCCTGCCTCATTTCTTCACCCACGAAACCACCTGCAGCCTTACCTCCTTTCTGCCGCGCTCCTCGTGCAGCCTTCTCCGCCGCCCCGCCGGCGCTCCCCGTGCCGCCTACGGCCAGAGCCGCCGCGCCCTGGTCTGCTGCTGCGTCGAGCTTCGCCTCGGCCTCCTTTGGGACCGACCGCCGCCACCGGTGCTCTCTCCTCTACGGCAGCAAGGAAGACTGCCGGCGCCGAGCGCCCATGCGCCGCAAGAACACTGCTCAACATGGCAAGCGTCGCCTCGGTGCTCCAAGCCCGCCGTCGGGCGCCCGCCGGATGCTGCTAGCTGGAGCTGCAAGCAGTTGTTTGCTGCCGCCGCGGTGCTGCAAGCCGGCGCTTCAAGGGATAATGCGGCGGTGCTGCTGGAAGCTCCACCATAACAACGGTGGTCAGTGATGCTACTATGGATGTGCGCGAGGTCGATGGCGTTTAGTGCTGCCAAGGCGGGCGTCTTGCTACCATACTAGGCGCCAGTTGCTACCATGGAAGAGCTCCGATGCTACTAAGGAAGGGCATCGGTGCTATGTCAATTCGGAGGATCAGAGCGGCGGTGCTACCATCTTGCCGGTGGTGCTGCAATCGTGGGTGTGGCGGTGCTAGTGCTACCATGGGTCGG
>CAMZMU010000074.1:111957217-112141677 GCA_947311845.1 Poa pratensis | reverse complement strand
CCCACCTCTGGCCAGCGCGCCGCCCCCCCACCGCCGGCCCGCGCACCGTCCCCCCTCCGTCCCGCGCGCCTCCCCCCGTCGCTGGCCCCTGCGCCGGCCACCGCCTCCACCGTCGCCGGCCCACGCGCCGCCCCCGCCTCCGTCCCGCGCGCCTCCCCCGTCGCCGGCCCGTGCGCCATCCCCCGCCTCCAGACCACGCGCCTCCCCCCGTCGCCGGCCCGTGCGCCGCCCCCCGCCTCCGGCCAGCGCGCCCCCGGCAACTGGAGCTCCGGCCCCGGGCTCCGCTGTCGCCCAGTGGAGCTCTGGCCCCGAGCCCCGCCGTCGACCACTGGAGCTCCAACCCCGGGACCCCCGCCGCTGGCCTCCAGCAGGGAAACCCTCTCTCTCCGGCCTCCGGCAGGGCAACCCGCCGCAGTTTCGCTCGACCCCGCCATATAATCCGGCCGAGTCCTTCCTCCCACGCTGCCCTGACGTCCGATCTTCCCAGCCGCCGACAGAGCACCCACCCCGCCCCAAGCCCCGCCGCCGGAGTCCATGTCCAGGTCGCCGGACCAGCAGGCTCCTCTGCCTTCACGCCGCTGGTTCCCGGTTCCCCGAGCAGAATGGGCCGGCTTCCTGGTGTGTGGTGGAGAAAAATCCTTGCGTATTATTGACTTCACAAATTGCTCGTGAGACAGTACACTAGCAAAGTTCAAAGAAAAAGACAGTACAGTAGCAGCCATTTTAGAAGTGTACTCATTCAGCAGTTGCAGTGGATCTGAAATTCAAAATGGATAGTACACTCATCGCTCCAAAATTTCTTCAGTAATCCTGCTGCGAGCTCTCGATGCGGGCAGTACACTGATAATTTGTAGGAAGTGCAGACCTTTTGCCTGGTAGTGCACGTATTTTATGTTTTTAGATTTCAGTTAAGTATCCCCCTCTTGCATTTGAGGTTCCCGATTGATTTAAAGATATTTTCGTATGAGATGTATAAAGGAAGTTCAATCTGATAATCTTCGGCAGTACAACCCTATTTTGAATGAAGTACAGAGACACATACTGTGATTTCTATAAGTACATATGAGCAGTGTCGGAAGAACTAAATTAAAAATAAGAAATACACAGTGTGACTCCTAGAAGTACATATGACCAATGCCGGAAGTGCAGGATCTTCCCCCGGGCAGTACACATGGCTGCAAAAGGAAGCACACATTTTTTTCTTCATATTTTCATAAATAGCCCCTAACTCTGACTTTCCAACGCAAAAAGAATCACTTCATTCACAGGTCGGATGGGTTGCCAATAATTATTTTAAACGGGCAAAATAGGTTTGACCGAGAAAAAAACCTATATAGAAATCGATTTTTGAGATTCTCGTTAACGGTTTACCGGTAACTTTAATAGATGCGTCATTTTTGTCCAATTGTTTTGAGTGGTCATTGATCTAAAACGGTCACCATATGAGAAAGTTACAGTTGTTTTTAGTAAAACAGTAACCACGAAAACTCGGCCCGCAGTACAAGCGCATAAACCAAGCAGTTCACATAGGTGTTGACGGAAGTACAATACTTTATTTTTTCTGGACGGGAACCTATCATATTAATCTCGTCAATTTGAGCATGAACCCTTACAATGTTGGTACCAAAAACTCCATACGGTGTGTTATGAGTCCAATTTAATTAACTACTGTATTTCACAACAAATCAGTGTCCCTAACTCGTCAAATTTGATCATTTACTTCCATGAAACGTCGATATTACGATTTTAGAACTTTTAAACCATACTTTTTTTTACAAATAAACCAACATGATAAAGTATGAGTCGACGAAAGTTCAAGTACTATAAAATATACAAAGTGCACACAGTGACTTTGCGGAGTACACTAAATCATCATTAGAAGTGCGGATCTCTATCGAGAAGTACACAATTCCGGTTTATGCAGCTCATGTCCGACTGAGAAGTTTAAATAAAATATTAATAGTTCGCCTAGAAGTACACATCAATCAGTCGGGCAGTACAAAATTCACTTTCGAGAAGTACATTGCATTATGAACTTGTTACAGTGAATACTACTCATATTTCTGCTATATATATTTTTTTTTATTCGTACTTTCGTAGAAATGTATTGACTCCATCTTTCCAATGCAACAAGAATCACTCGATTCGGAGGTCCGATGAGTGGCCAAATGATTTATTAAACGTTTAAAAAAGTATGACTAACATTTGACCGTGAAAAAATCAACTTAGAAATCGATTTTTAAAATTTCTGTTACCTGTTTCACCGGTAATTTTTAAACATGTGTATTCTGGTCCCCAACATTTTGAATGGTCATACAAGTAAAACAGACAACGTATGAAAAAGTTAGCGCTGTTTAACCAAACACTTGCGGAAAACCCGATCGGCAGTACACAGGCATAGAACTGAGAAGTACAACCATGCGTAGAGGGAAGTCCAATACTCTGGTTTTTCTGGGCGGAAACTTATCGTAATAATCTCGTCGATTTGAGTTTCGAATGACTCAACCATTGATACCAATACATTAAATAATGCAATATTAGTCTAATTTAATTAACTAATTCATTCCATGTTGAATCTACGTGGTTAACTCGTCAATTTAATCTCATCACCCTCGTAAAAAACCGGTATGGTCATTTTATAATGTTTAAATTACTTTTAAACAATAGGGAATTTGTAAAATCGACCAACACGAAAAAGTTGCGTGTCGTTGTTATCTTTCCAACGCCATATCATTTGCATCATTTCGATAAACGGTTTAGAAATGGCGGTCAAAATACCGTCTGCCTGTATTTGTTACATACAGATTAGAGTATTTCCAAAATCATTTTAAATCGGTAACGAAATTGAAAAAACTGTAGAAACAAAAAAGTTTCATAATTTCAGTAGCTTTCCAACGGCATATCATTTTCGTCATTCCGATGAACGGTTAAGAAAATATCCACAAAATATGTTCGTTGTGATTTTCGCGCATTTTTGTATTTTCAAAATTGTTCTAAAACCGTAACGAATTTGAAAAAATGTTGTGAGATAGAAAAGATGCGGAATTGCTTTAGCGTTTCAACGGTATATCATTTGGTAATTCTGATTAATGGTTAGAAAACTACATCAAAACTTCTATACAAATCGTGCGATACACCAAGCAGTTCGCTGTTGTTTCGTGGGAAGTACAGAATCAGTTGTAGATTAATAATCTAAAACCGGTTGTACAATAGCTGGGAGCGTATTATAAGATATTATATGTCCTATAAATTATATATATATATACTATGTATTATAATATATAAAATATTAAAATCCTTACCCGCGACGCACCTGTGTGGGGTGCGCCACGGCTAAGCTCTGGCCGTGGCGCACCGGGCTGGGGTGCGCCACGGCTAAGCTCTGCCCGTGGAACACCGGGGTGTGGTGCGCCACGGGTAAGCCCTATTTGTATTTCAAAACGACGCGCGTGTGTGTGCACTCTTCAATTCCCAAAATGACTAAGTCCCGGCGCGCGCTCCTCCCAAACCGATGATCGATCGCCGCCTCCCCGCTCCCCGCACCCGGCGGCCTTCCTCCTTCGAGCGCCGGCCGTCCTCCCCGGCCACGCGCGCCCGGCGGCCACCTCTCCCCGCGCCCGGCGGCCACCTCCCTAGCTCCCCGCGCCCGGCCACCTCCGTCCCCACGCCGGCCACCTCCCCCACGCGTGCCCGGCCACCTCCCTCCCCGGCGCTCCTCCTCCTCCGACGCCCGAAGGTATGCCAGCCTGAGCCCTCCCCATTTTTCTTGCACTTAGGGTGTTCGACGAAATGCCGAGCTCGTTTAAATTTGAAATTTTGAACAGAAATGACAGAATTAGACAGAAATTAGGACAAAAACGAGCATAGAAAGAATTCAACAAATTTTCAAAAATTTATCAAACTTTGGTTCAGTTTTCAAATTTTAGATGATTTTCAATTTTCTGGCAGCACTGCTCTACAATTTAAAAAAAATTAAATGAACTCTGATTGAGCTGAAAATTTTACAGTATATAAATTATTGTTATACCTTACTCGTTAAAAAATTTCAAAATGTTCAGAGCTAGTTTAGTTCACCAAAAAAATAGAAATCTGCTGCTGCTTTTTTTGTGAGATTTGTAATTCAAATCTATTCCAGGTTGGTGCTCTGTTGGTGCTGTCAAGTTGCTGGTTCCAGCAGGTTGTGCTGTGTTGCTGCTGCCAGGTTGCTACTGCTGTTGCTGCTGCCAGAGGTTGCTATATATTTTGAAATGTTGTGATGGTTGTGTTATGCAAATGATGTGATGTGAAATCCCCGAGTTGTGTGTGGGTGTATATATATGAATTCTTGTTATGTATGAATGAAATCCCGAGTTGTGTGCGGGTTATATATGTATGAATGAATGATACATGTCAAACGTATCTATAATTTTTGATTAATCCATGCTTGTTTTATATCAATGTCACATGTTTCTACTATCATGTTATATCAGTTTGAGGCATTTTATTGGACTAACCTATTGACAAGATGCCCAGTGTCAGTTCCCTGTTTTTGTGCTGTTTTTGTGGCAGGAAGTTACTACTGGAAATATTCTCGGAATTGGACGAAAATTTAGGACGATTTTTTATTGGACAAATGAGGAAGGGAGCCAGAAGGGCGACCCCGGGAGGGACCCACAGCCCTGGGGCGGGTCCCACCCGCGGGTGACAGGGGGGCTGCGGCCGCCGCCCGCCCCTGCCCCTCGGGACTCGCCTCCCCGAGGGGTTTTGCCTATAAATTAAGTTCCGACAAAAAAACCCTAACCCCCGAAGGCTTTTCCCAAATACGATACAGAGCTCCGCCGCCATCGCCGACAAGTTTCGGGGGTCAGAAGGTCCTATTCTGGCACCCTGCCGGGACGGGGATCGACCTTCAGGAGCCATCTCCATCAACACTGCTGCTTCCCGCGATGAGGAGGGAGTAGTCCCTCGCCGGGGCTGAGGCTTGTACAATTAGCTATGTGGTTATCTCTCTCTCCCATGATGTGATCTTCGTTGTGATCGTGAGCTTTGTTGATATAGTTGAATACATGATGTTTCCCCTTATGTAATGGATATGATTTTGCTCAAGTGGTGTCATCTAGTATAAGTTCAGGAGTCACCGTTGTGATCACGGTATCTCGGTGACAGTGTGGGTGCCGTGTGTGACTCTAATGATAAAAGCTTAGAGGGATTTTCATCATGAGTTTGTTCTTTATTATTGTTGGATTGAATAGATCATGAGGTTTCTTGATGCTTGTGTTATTGAAGAAAGAGACTATTCAAGAAATATGTTGTGGTGTTTGTTAGTACTATCTTTGGATGCGGATAGTGACATCATGAAGTGTCCATAGATGTGGAATATGAACTTTAAGGTGTGCTTTTCGTAGCCCTACGCAATTCTCATCCTATTTGATCCACGAAAGAATGATCTCCGAGTAACGTCTACCATGCATGTTTTTGTGGGAGATATCATGTGTTTAATTATGTTAATGATGTTGAGAGTTGTCATTAGTGAAAGTATGAAGCCTAGGCCTTGTTTCCAAGCATTGATACACCGTTTTTAGTCACTTTTGTCACTTGTTTGCTTGCTGCCATTTTTATTACAGAATTAAAAAACCTTTTTTTACCATCCATATTACCCATATTTTACTATCTCTTCGCCGAACTAGTGCACCTATACAATTAACCATTGTATTAGGTGTGTTGGGGACACAAGAGACTTCTTGTATCTTAATTGCAGGATTGCTTGAGAGAGGATACGTTCAACCTCTTCCTCCCGTGGATTCGATAAACCTTGGGTTACTCACTTAAGGGAAATTTGTCGCTGTCCTACAAACCTCTGCGCTTGGAGGCCCAACAAGTCTACAAGAATAGAAGTGTGTAGTACACATCAAGTTAATTTCTGGCGCCGGTGCCGGGGAGGAAAGGTAAACGGTACTCACTCTCCCTTCGACGAAGCTAATTTCTAGCATCGTTGTTGAGAAGGTGTGTGCTTGAAGGTATCATCTTTAGATCTTGCAATTAAATCTTTTTGTTTCTTCTTTTTATTTTTACTAGTTTGGCTTACGGAACGTTGTCCTTATAATTTGCTGTTTGAGAGTGATCTCTCCACCACTCCCGTGGTGGATAAGGTTACTCCACCTACTGAATGTATTCCTTTAAAAATACCGATGGGAATAATTGATCTTGTTATGACTAATCGCTATGCAGGAGATGGAGTTGTCCATCCTAGTTATCATCTGCTTTATATTAAGGAATTATGTGAGTTGTTCGAGATTGCAGGTGTTTCAAGAGAGGTAATCATGAGGAAATTATTTTCCTTATCACTTAAGGAGAAAGCATCGGAGTGGTATAGGCTACAAGACATTTCTCACTTGTTGGATTGGAAGGAGCTTATGTCTCGCTTTTATTCTAAATTTTATCCTTTTCATGAAATTCATCAAGATATAAATTATATCTATAATTTTTGGCCACATGACGGAGAGAGCATTGCTCAAGCTTGGGGGAGATTGAAATCATTAATGCTTAAATGTCCTAACCATGAGCTTCCCAAGGATATTATTGTGAATAATTTTTATGCAAGGCTATGTCGTCATGACAAGGAAATACTTGATGCTTCTTCTATGGGTTCTTTTACAAATAAGAAGATTGATGCTAAATGGGATCTTATTGAAAAGATTCAACACAATATTGAAGATTGGGAGATCGACAAAGGTAAAGAGTCAGGTATAAATTATGAGTATGATTGCATTAAGTCTTTTGTTGAAACTGATAGTTTTAATAAGCTTAATGCTAAGTTTGGACTTGACTCTCACATAGCTGTTGATATATATAAATCTTTTGCTTCTCATATTAATATTCCTAAAGAGAAATGGTCTAAGCATCATGAACCTTTCAAAGACATTTGCAAACAAAATGAAATTGTTAATGATGATTGCAATAGACATGATCCAATCTCTACAAATAATGTTTTATATAAGCATGTTAATTTTTGTGGAGTGCATAGACCTTGTGAAAGCACTCGGGTTGAAGAAGATAAATATTGTAAGCAACATAAGCATGAAAGAACTAGCAAATGGCTTAAGGATTTATATAAATTTGCTAGAGAATTAAATGACCTCTATCCTAATATGTGTGAACTTTGCAAAGAAGAAGGTCATTTTAATTTCCAATGCTCGTACTTTCATGATAGAATTATTAGTCAGTTTTGTGATAACATGATCACCTCTAGTCTTTATGATTAACTTAATTTATGTTTGGGGTGTGAAGAGTTATTAAAAAAACTTCTTGGTTAGATATGAGTACTTTGGGGACAAATAGCATTCTTTGGGGATGCAATCTTTATTGTGTTGTGAATTGCCGTGAAAATGCTTACATAGCAAAAATTAGAAAGAATAGCACGTTAACAAAGTATGAAAGGAAAAACATTTCTTATGTTGCCAATAATGAAAGGGAGAAATTCTCCCAAGTTTCTTCTATCTTTTCTAATAATAAATCAGATTATGTGGAGAAGCTTCTTTTCCAACCACTCCCTCCTAAGGTGGTAGTGAAGAAGAAGAAGAAGAGAGGGAGGAGTAAAAAGAAAGAGGAAACGGTATCATCCCCTAAACATATTTCTCCCATCATGGTTGTTCCTAATGAGTATGAATCAAAAATTATTGAAGATGATCCGCTTGATTGTATTCATTATTATATTGATGTTAAGTCTATAGGCACTATTGAAGAAGATTATGTTATGTCTGTTACTTATTGTGATGATCATGATTGGGAAAATAGTACTACTTATGATCTTGAAAATCTTTTTGGCACCAATTTTGGAAATGATGATATTGATAATTGTTATACTATTGGTAATATTCATGTTTCTTCTAATCATAATGTGGAAAACCCCAAGCTTGGGGATGATGGGTTTGAAAATCCTTTTGGTATTGAGAGTTATGATGACTTGTTTACAAAAATATATGCTTGGAAAGATGACTATCCCCTTGCTTATGATGATATTATGCCTCCAGTTTTTGATGACTATTGTGATGATAACTATGCTATAAAGAATAATTTTAATCATCCTTATGGAACTTGTCATAATTATTACTCTCATACTGAACAACATCTTTCTAATATACAATTAGTCTATCGTGTCCAAGTTCTTTATGATAGTCCTACTTTCAATGTTAGTAATAATGAAGATTTTGCTTATGAGGAGAGTAATAATAATTTTATGCATGTGAATCATGAGAAAAATGCTTTATGTGATAGCTATATTATTGAGTTTTCTTATGATGCTACTGAAAGTTATTATGAGAGAGGGAAACATGGTTATATAAGTTTTTATCTTATGAAGTTTCCCCTCTTTATGTTGAAATTTTTGAAGTTGCACTTGTTATGCCTTCCTTACTAGCTTTATGCTCCAATGATTTATTTTTTTACAAGATTCCTATGCATAGGAAGTGGGTTAGACTGAAATATGTTTTATATTGCTTCTTGATACTCTATTTTATGTTTCAACTCTTATTCTTATGAGAGCATCATTAAAACCACTAAGCCTAGCTAAAAGGCTATAAAGAAAAGCGCTTGTTGGGACGCAACCCATCTTTTTCTTTCTGTTTTGTTTTTGCTTTTCTTGAGTCTTGAAGTTGTTGCCTCTGTAGAAACTTCATTGTATCTTTTTCTTTTGGTTTTTTGTGCCAAGTTTAGCCTCTAATGCATTGAAAGTGCGAGGTATTGTTTTGCTGTCCAGAAACAGATTCTATGCGCCTGTTGCAGAAAATCTCGAAAAATTCCTGAATTTATGTTTTTCTGATATTTTCAGACAGCAAGCCTGATACTTTTATCTATCTTTCGTTAGTTTTGAGTTTTCTAATTTGAGTTACATAAGTGCTTTGAAAAATTCGATCTTTACAGACTATTCAGTTTTTGACAGATTCTGCCTTTATTTTGTATTTGCCTCTTTTACTATCGTCAAGTGTGATACTTTCATGGGGAGTACCACTTTGAGTCTTAGTAAACAGTAGCTAATTCCCAATAAATTTGTTTGCAATTTTCTTGGGTTGAACACATGTGCATTTTTATTTATGAGCACTAACCCTCTAATCAGTTTATGAGAAGTTTTGTATAACAGAGAGTTTTTAAGTTTTAAACGCCACGGTGATGTGAGAATGGAGAAAAGCTCAAGCTTGGGGATGCCCCACGGCACCCCCTGGAATATTCAAGAAGACTCAAGCGTCTAAACTTGGGGATGCCCAAGGCATCCCCTCTCTTCATCAACAACCATCAGGTCGTTTCTTTGAAACAAAGTTTTTATCACTTTACATATTATGTGCTATGCTTGAAGCGTCTTTTTGCTTTCAGTTTTTTTTTGTTTGCTGGTCATATCTTGGTTGGACCCTAGATTTATTTGTGTGGGAGAGAGACACGCTCCGCTTTTTCATTTGAATACTCCTTTGCTTCGCTTATATCTTGTTGAGTATTCTTAGCTACTGTTTGTTTGCTAGTAAGCTCTCGTTTTTAACTTTTATATTGTTTAGAGCTGCTAGTTGTTGATGTTAAACTCTCTTGTTCTTCACTTATGTTTGTTGAGAGTTGTTATTGATGAATTGCTTGAATTGTCAAAGTGAAAAATGCTATCTATGTGATATTGGAATGAAAAGAAATCCTGCATAGTCTTGTAGATCATTGTGTGGATACTTGATGCTTCTCAATTGTTTTGAGATAGTAAGATGAATGCTTAAAGTTGCTGGTTATTTGAGTAGGAATTGATTAGTAAAGAAATATTGTTAAGAACTTGAAGTTGTGTGGTGTTTCGTAGTTGTTAATTCATAAAGCTAATCTTTCCATCAAAAGAACTGTTTGGTCGACAAGGGAGACAGTGTGGAGTGTTTGTGGTTATGATTGACTGATGTCTTATGTTACTCAGTTACCGGTTAACGTAGGATGTTTGCTTCATATAGCTTTTAAATCCGCCAAGCCAAAAACTCTGTACTGAGTGTGATGTCCACTCGTGCATCCAATCCCCAAAGCCAAACTTTCTTGCCAACTGTGTCCACCATATCTACCTATGCATGGTATTTCTTGACATTCCAAGTAAATTTGTCATGTGCTACCTTTAAAACTTTCAAAATTTTCCCATTTTGGTGTCTCTGTTTTCAAGCTCATGAGGAAGTAAGGAGGGAAGTTTTGTTATAGCTTATGTCGAGCAAGGTCCTACCCCCTGGTGAGCATGGAATACGTGCTTACTTTAATTTTGCCGAGAGCTGGCGCGGGTTCCCATCCCACAAAATATAAATATAACTCACCAAACAACTCCTTCACACAGTGCAAACCTGAGAAATCAGTGAAGCATTGGTTAGTGGCAAACAAAGGAGAATTAAGAGGAATGTTCTCGTTCCTCAATGGGAGACGCTCTTAGGGACTTTGCTTGATGTAGGGGACTAACAGGGCTTTCTGAGCTATGGAATCGTTGACGGAAATATGCATCTCTCAAAATTGTTTTTTATATCTGTTTTTTCAAAATTAAAAAGCTCTAGCACATGACTAATCCCTGCTTCCCTCTGCGAAGGGCCTTTCTTTTACTTTGAAATGTTGAGTCAGTTTTCCTTTACCATCATTTCCACCAAAGCAAACATCTAGCGGTGACCCTGGGTATCATTGATCATATTGCATCATTATGATTAATCATGGACCTTTGTATTGACTTTATCCATGAGATAAGCCGTTGAGAGTTGAAGCTTTTTGCTAATACTTTTATCTTCCTTTGGGTTGATTCTCAAACACTTTTGTCGTGGGACCATTACCTTTGAGAATTATACAAATATGTGGGTCACATTGCTTTCCTGTCTTTAGCGTACTATTTATGAAACATTTTGCTTGAATGATTCAACTTGGTTATTCATTGCTTTCTTGTTATCAATTATAGACAATTGTTTTGGATCATATCATTCACGTCCTATGCTTTACATTACTATCTTGATCAAGATTGTGTTGGTTGCATGTCTCATCAAAAATTATTTTTTTATCGCTTACCTACTCGAGGACGAGTAGGAGTTAAACTTGGGGATGCTGATACGTGTCAAACGTATCTATAATTTTTGATTGATCCATGCTTGTTTTATATCAATTTCACATGTTTCTACTATCATATTATATCATTTTGAGGCATTTTATTGGAATAACCTATTGACAAGATGCCCAATGCCAGTTCCCTATTTTTGTGGCAGAAAGTTACTACTGGAAATATTCTCGGAATTGGACGAAAATTTAGGACAATTATTTATTGGACAAATGAGGAAGGGAGCCAGAAGGGCGACCCCGGGAGGGACCCACAGCCCTGTGGCGGGTCCCACCCGCGGGTGACAGGGGGGTCGCGGCAGCCGCCCGCCCCTGCCCCTAGGGACTGGCCTCCCCGAGGGTTTTGCCTATAAATTAAGTTCCGACGAAAAACCCTAACCCCCGAAGATTTTTCCCAATAAGATACAGAGCTCCGCCGCCATCGCCGATAAGTTTCGGGGGTCAGAAGGTCCTGTTCCGGCACCCTGCCGGGACGGGGATCGACCTCCGGAAGCCATCTCCATCAACACCGCTGCTTCCGCGATGAGGAGGGAGTAGTCCCTCGCCGGGGCTAAGGCTTGTACAAGTAGCTATGTGGTTATCTCTCTCTCCCATGATGTGATTTCGTTGTGATCATGAGCTTTGTTGATATAGTTGAATACATGATGTTTCCCCTTATGTAATGGATATGATTTTTCTCAAGTTGTGTCATCTAGTATAAGTTCAGGAGTCACCGTTGTGATCACGGTATCTCGGTGACAGTGTGGGTGCCGTGTGTGACTCTAATGATAAAAGCTTAGAGGGATCTTCATCATGAGTTTGTTCTTTATTATTGTTAGATTGAATAGATCATGAGGTTTCTTGATGCTTGTGTTATTGAAGAAAGAGACTATTCAAGAAATATGTTGTGGTTTTTGTTAGTACTATCTTTGGATGCGGATAGTGACAGCATGAAGTGTCCATAGATGTGGAATACGAATTTTAAGGTGTGCTTTTCGTAGCCCTACGCAATTCTCATCCTATTTGATCCACGAAAGAATGATCTTCGAGTAACATCTACCATGCATATTTTTGTGGGAGATATCATGTGTTTAATTATGTTAATGATGTTGAGAGTAGTCACTAGTGAAAGTATGAAGCCTAGGTCTTGTTTCCAAGCATTGATACACCGTTTTTAGTCACTTTTGTCACTTGTTTGCTTGCTGCCATTTTTATTACAGAATTAAAAAACTTTGTTTTACCATCCATATTACCCATATTTTACTATCTCTTCGCCGAACTAGTGCACCTATACAATTAACCATTGTATTAGGTGTGTTGGGGACACAAGAGACTTCTTGTATCTTAATTGCAGGATTGCTTGAGAGAGGATACGTTCAACCTCTTCCTCCCGTGGATTCGATAAACCTTGGGTTACTCAGTTAAGGGAAATTTGCCGCTGTCCTACAAACCTCTGCGCTTGGAGGCCCAACAAGTCTACAGGAATAGAAGTGTGTAGTAGACATCAATGAAATGAAATTTGCAGGGGTTTTAAATGAGTTGTCGATGTTTTGCCGAAACGTCGATTAATTTCCGTTTCGGCAAATTTCCGGCACTCCTAGGGCAAAAAATTAGCAAAGGTCATGCCGAATTTTTCCGTGAAATATTTTGGCATGATCTTTGCTAACTTTTACCCTAGGAGTGCCGGAAATTTGTCAAAACAGAAATTAATCGACGTTTCGGCAAAATATCCTAAACCCTTAAACCCTAAACCCTAAAACCCTAAACACATTTCATTTTCGTGTCATCGACATTAGCAATTTTGTTTCTTTTAACTGACACGTTTCATTTTCGTGTCACGCAGAACACATGGCGAACAACGAAGAGGCCGGCGGTTCTCACCAGTTAGAACTAGCCAGAGATAATAACGAGGAATTATGGAATTTTTATAGCGAGCATCCTGATCAGGGCGCTGATCAGGATATTGAGATGGGTGATGTCGCCATGGACGACGACGGTGGCGACAACACCACTAATAGTGGCGCCGGGGATGGCAACGAGACCACTGATGGCGGAGAACGCACAGATGGTAGCCAACCCAAGAAGACCCGGAAGGAAAGGATGTGAAACAAGGTCGGTACCTTGAAGAAAGTCGTTACCTTGGTGAGCGACACTAGCGCACCTCTAGAGCCTATAAAATATGCCGAAGGGACGTACCGCATCCAAACGGCATGCATCCTTTGAGACACAATCTCGATCAACGAGGAGAACCTAAGGGATCCTGAGAGAGAGCATTTGCTCTTAGAGCTCATCGAGAAGCTGCACGAAAAATACCAGTTCCCATCGGAGTACAGGGCCGACAAACATGGCAATCATAATATCAGACGTCTTAATGCCGTAAACAACCACACCATCACGAAGATGAGCACGGCCTTGTCCAGCTGGAGATCTAGGGTGAAAAAGCTGGTTGAAAAAGGTACGAGTGACGAGGAGATGTGGAAGAGGGAGCGGGTAAACTAGGTTCAACCAATTTGCGATTTTCTGGGACAAGCTCTGACTAGGTTCAACCCTGATGAGGAGTGAATGGGGGAAGTGGATGAAGTCCAAGAATGTAGGTAACCACCATCTTGGAAGTGGTGGCTATTTTGTAGCAGAGCCCAAATGGGCAAAGGAGGACGCTGAGCGGGCCGCTCGGGGCGAAGCTAACCCCTACGACAAATACGAGGACCCCCAGACAAGAAACTTTATTAGGGCCCGATTCGCAGTGGACAAAAAAACCAAGGAACTAAAAACGAATCCCGCGGTCCAGAAGTTCCAAAAAGCACTAGAGGAGGTAGAAAGTTCTAGTGTCGGAGATGAGAGCTCCTCCTCGACGAATCCCCCGTGGAACACTACCTTCAACATGGCATTGAACAAGGTCAAGGGGCGTGACTTGGACAAGCCACCGTCAGGTGGACGTGTGGTCGGCCATGGCAAGAAACTATGGACTGCACATTATCACGAGGACAAGGAGACGCGAAAGGAGAGAAAGAAGCGCGCGGAGGAAGAGGGTGTCATGGCGAGGGTGCCGCAGATGGTCAACGATCTAGTGGCAAAGGCGCTCGTCGGTCTCCTTCCTACCGTGATGACGCAGGTAACGGAATGGATCGACGGAGGTCGACAAGGGCCGTGTCCAGTACCCAACTTAGCCGGCATCAACGCCGGCACACCCGGGGCGCCGTCACCTCTTGCACCTCCACCTCCACCCGTTGGGGATAATACGCCGGCGGCCGGCACCGCGCCGTCACATCATGTCAAGAACTCCCCGGCCGGCACCGCGCCGTCGATGTCACATCATGTTGACAATTCGCCAGCCGCCACCGCGCCAAGCGTCCACTCCTTGTCTTGCAGTACTCCAGTCGTCGTCTCGACAATGGCCGAGCTCGACGCCATCACGGTAATTATAAGCGTCGGAGGCTCAACACAAATAACTTCATCCAATTTGCCTTTGACTTTGCATGCATCTCTGACGCCTGACATGTTTTTCGCAGGGCGACTCGGTTCAATGCACTCTCCTACACCGTGTGAACGGCGAGTTGAAGGATGTTGCCAGTGCTAATATCATTCAGCCGAAGAGTCGCATGTTCCACAACAGGCCGATGCCCGATGGCTTTTATAGGGTTTCATTGATTAGGGTGTTGCCGGGCTTCGATGAAATAGATCCTCCTACTCAACCCCATGGAGCCGAGGATCATCTGCTCCTCCAAGAGTGCATCCCCTGGGCCATGCTATGGCCGAAGACTCAGATTCGTCTGGACGGCACCACCCCGTAGACAACACCGCAAGTCGGGCTGGAGCAAAACCCTGCCAAGGCCGCCGCACCAACATCGCAAGTGGTGGCTGATCCAGAAGAGCCCGCGGCACAGAAAGACAACATTATTGATGAAGGCGTCGATCAGTACATCGACGACGACCGCTGTGATGATAGAGGATTCATGGCTCCTCTTGATGAACCGGGCACTGATCACGAGCATGTTGAAGCTGAGAAAGCCACGTGCATGAAGCGTCTATTCGGTTCACAAGACGACACGCCTCCAGCAGACGACGCCTTCAGGCAGAAACATATGAGTGAAGCTATCCTGAGCCCCAACACACTTATTGGGACTTGCCGTGCAGCGCTGCCTGGCAACCCTCCGAAGCCGAAGAAGGCGCGCAAAAGAGGGAAGAAGAGCGACTATGCATCCGCTAGCCAGCCGCCGGCTCCGAAGCGGCAAAAGGATGCCCATGGCTCCAGCACCCAGCCGGAGGATCCGCAGCAAAAGGATGCCCATGGCTCCAGCAGCCAGCCGGCGCCGGATCCGAAGCCGATCCGGTATAAGGACGGGCCACGAATCGTCAAGGTTGCTGGGCATACTGCGGGTCAACCAATCCTACCGAAGGACATGCTCGCACTCTTCAGTGGGGATATGAAGAGTCTGCATGATCGTGTTTTGAAGCGAGAGCTGGAACTTCTAAAACTGAAAGATCCGACATATCCGGTTTTCATAGCCAAGGTGCCAGAGCGCTTGGGCTTTTACGATGTCGCCCCCGCAGAGTTGATCTTCATACGATTTGATGACCTCTACAACATGTTTCACTTGAGACGGCTTCATCGTACTCTCGTCTGCCTATTTGCGATAAGTTTGGCCCACCAAATTAAGAAGGAGAAGCTCGAGGGCATCGCGATAGCGGACCCCTTCTACATGATTGAGTCCAACCTCGCAAGCCCACAGGGCCAGAAATTTATGACGGAGCACCTCGAAGAACTCCTGGTGAGGAATAAGTGGAAGGATACCATTCTCGTTCCTTACTTTCCCCGGTAAGAGCATCTCCAAGCATGGTAGCTATATTCTCCCTATACGTCCGGGCGGACAGCCCGGATGCGGTTTGAGCTTTTTTAGTCCACCCAACGGCGGCCCCCAAACTCTCCCCAAACGTCCGGGCTGTCCGGCTCCCCCCAAAGCCAGCCCATATGTAGGGTGGGTTTGGGGCCGCCCGGACGCGCCCGGACGCGTCCGCCACGTCGGATCTGGCAAGGCGGGCCTACCCCAAATTTCCATCTAAAATTCCGGCGCGCCGGCCACTTCCACTTTCCCCTTCTCCGCCTCCATTTCCCGCCGGCCAATTTCATTCCTCCCGCCCCATCCACCTGCAAATCCGATGGAGGCGACGGAAGGAATCGATTTGACCGAGAACGGCGCCTCCTCCCAGTCCGTCGAGCAAGCGGGGGCCTCGGCGCTGAAGCCGGAGACCATCGCGCGGCGGACGCGGCGCCGCAGGCAGCGCGTCCGCGAGCTCGCGGCGGAGAAAGCGGCGCTGGAGGCGGAACGGATAGCGAACGCGGAAACGCAGGGCGACGAGCCGGAGTTGTCCACGCCCGTGCCCGTCGTCGGCGTCCTACGCAGGTTCCGCATGTCCCCGCGCCGGCAAGGAGGTCGACACCCTCCACGACGAACCCGGCGGAGGATGCGGGCAACATCTTCCACCCGGATGAGTACCCGTCGCAGGTTCCGCCGACGCAGGAGAACGAGATGATGGGCGAGTCTCCGCCGCTCCAGCGGACGCGGGATGCTTCCGGCGTCACCGCTACCGACGTCGCCCACAACCTGTTCGACGAAAGTCAAATCGACTATACGGTATGCATCTCTACCCAAACTTCATAGTTCCGACTCAATCTAGGCCTTTAGTGTAATCCTTAGCATGTTTAGGATGATAAAGGAGAGAATGGAGTTTGACCGCATCCGGCTCAAGGAGAGGTTGGACATTGAGAGGGAGAAGTTGACCGTGGCGAAGGAGGAGGCTTGGTTGAAGCTCCAAGTGGAGCAAAAGAAGATAGCCAATGCCTATGAGATGGAGCAAAAGAGGATGGCGGATGCCTATGCCATGGAGCATGAGAAGAACATGATCGCAAGAAGTATGGAGGAACAAAAAATCATGTTCCAAGACGTTTCACTCTTGGATGAGGCAAGCGCCAAGTGGATCCTCATGATGAAGAAGAAAATCTCCGACCGTGACATCGACGTTGATGGCTCCGGTGGATCCGCCCCTTCATCCGCCCCTTGATCCGCCCCATAATCCGACTTGTAATATGATCCGGTATGTATCGGATCGGATCGACGTTGCATGGCTTGCATGGATTTGGGTGTCAATTTTTGTGCATTGTGGTTGTAGGAGCCCAACTATGGGGGTCGTCCGGTCGGTGTCCGCGGACGCGTCCGGGCGCGTCCGGGCGCAGTTTGGGGGGCGGATTTGGGGGCTCCGCTTGGAGATGCTCTAAGTCATTCCCTAGACGCCACAATTAACTTCCATTATTCTTTTCCAACATTAATTCTGTCTAAATTGTTTTGTCCAGAAAAATTTCTGCGTACTCCTTGCTCTTTCCCCGAAATATTCGCTAGCCACATATTTCGACTCGGGGAATGGTGATACGCCGAAAGACTACAACCTTCTCAAGAAGGTTCTCGATGAAGCTCTCATTGGCTACGCCATGAAGGGAGGCTTGCTCAAGAGAGAGAAACGCAAGCGAAACGTCAACGTATTCATACACCAAAAGCAGTTCCCGTGCGTGAAGCAGGCATTGGGCAGTGAGAGGGATGCCTACTACGCCATCCATCAGATGCGTGCTTTCGTACGTGAAGAAGAAAAAACTAAGCTGCCAGAGGATCTCCAACGGTGGGCCGAACGGTTGGCGAACATTCAGGATGGAGATCTCAGGAGAGAATTCTATCGCATCCAAGAGACGCTTGCGTCAATCATCGAACACGATGTCTGCGCTCCGGGGGGACCTTCTACTTCGACAATCAACTGAGTAATGTGGAGATAGAAGATCGTTTAATTGCTCAGGGTGATACACGGTCCTTCTTATCAAAAGAAGGCTACCGCCCGTTCCCGGTTCCAGATCCGAAGAACGCTGAAAAGTTTACCGTGTTTGAATGAAAACTGTGTTGTAATTAAACTTTCTTTTGTAATGTGTGATGAACTTGTGTGTGATCGATCCGACATGTGTGATGATGAACTTGATCCTGACATGTATAAACTTCGATCCCGACATGTATATATGTATAAATATCGTTGTAATTGAACTTTCTTTTGTATTTTCAGTTATAATTAAGTAATGTGATCCATCTTGTCTATTTATACTGTTTTCCAAACTGTATTACAACATATCTATACATGTATAAATATACATATAAATACCGGTATAAACACGGTTTATGCCAAAAAAAAAAGAAAAAAAACATACCCGTGGCGCATGCACATATATACTGGCGGCACACCTTAGCCGTGGCGCAGGACCACGCAGTGCGCCACCAAAGGTTACCCGTGGCGCACCGTACCTCGTGCGCCACAGACGAGTGAATATAGCCGTGGCACACCGTGCCCCGTGCGCCACGAGTAAGTTTTACCCGTGGCGCAGAGCCCTGCGCCACGGGTAGCGAAAAGTGGTGCGCCACGAGTAGGCTTTTTCCTACTAGTGTTCCCTTTCAGAAAAAGGCTCTTCTTAACTTGTCAACCGCTTCAATGCTAGCTTGTCCCACTGGATGCATGCCATGAAATATGTTGGAATGGAGGATAGGACAAAATTGACCATCTCTACACGCCCTCCAGAAGATAACATTCCAGGTGTCCATCATGACAGTATGCGGTCGATTACAGGTTGAAGCAGGGTTTTACTGATCTTATGCAGTAATAAAGGTAGCCCAAGGGTCTCTTTATTTGAGATTTTAGGTGCTTTGCACTGAAATAAGCAGCACGAACAAAACAAAGGAATCGGCTGTGCGGTAGGCTTTAGCGGAAGCAGGTCCTCCTCCACATACATACGTGAAAAAGCACCTAGGGGAGCGGAAATTCATATTGGAGCCCGGGCTCATATGCTCCCGATATTTTCGGGAGCATAAAAAAATTTGAAAACTTTTCAAAAAATTCCGAAAAAAATCATGCACGTACCCAACCATGTTGCGCACCACCGTGTTAAATTTCACACCAAAATGACATTGTATGCGTCCTGTACAAAAATGACAAATTTCTGACATGAATTCAAATTTTTAGATCTCATTTTCCTGTCAGAAATTTGTCATTTTTACCCAGGACGCATACGATGTCATTTCGGCGCGAAAAAAATCATGGTGGTGCGCAACATTGTCAGGTACATGCATGATTTTTTTCGGATTTTTTGACAAGTTTTCAATTTGCTATTTTTTTTTGAAAATACCGGGAGCATATGCTCCCGGGAGCCAAAACGCCGCTCTCGGGAGCGGAAATTCATATGGAGGTGCTTCCCAGGCTTTTACACCTCAAACCGAACAGATATGCCCCGTTGCCCCTTCTATTTCACGTATTTACCGGAAATCTGCCACCGAAGGCCCCATCCCGCACCTGCCTTTTCACGCGCACGACCCCCACCTCCTGTTCTTCCCGTGCGAAACAAAGAAACGGGAGCACGTAAGAAAAACAGAGGAACGGAAGAGACCACCACCCGTCCGGCTGGCGGAGACCACCACCCATCGATCGTCCGCCCCTCTCGTCCGCCGCCCCTCTCCTCCCCCACCAGTCCCGTTCCGCGCCCAATTTCTCCTCCCGTGACCGGCAGATCCATCCGCCGCCCTCCCATGTGCCTCTGCCCCGTCGAGCAGAGCGTACCGTATGTGCTCCTCAGAGATCCACTAGAGCCCGTTCGTGTGTGCGTGCGATTGACTACCTCGATCTGACATCGAGAGAATACTAGTGGCGCCCGTCCAAGCAATAATTAGCTAGTGCTCGTACTGTTCGTCCATCCAGCTGCTTCGTAGCTTAGCTCGTATGTGCGTTGTTCATCGATTCAGCTACTAGCATACTTGCTTAGCTGACACCAAAAATCGTACGGTAATAGTTATCTGTTTCCAGTAGCTTCCCATTTTTGTATGTAGCTGAGCCGTACACATCAATAGAGGCATGACGATTTCCTACTTTTACTAATCCATATGTTAGTTATTACCGGTAAATCAGTAAAATCATCTTATACTCTAAATAAGTTTAGATAATTTCTGACTTTACAGCGAGACAGCCATCTGAATTGCCAAAGACTAAAACAAAAAACAGCAGCTTTCTATGCACAACAGCTTTCCCTACACAGCCGCACAACCAGCCCAAACAAAGAGGCCCCAAGATAGGTACATGGCATCGCAGTAATACAACAACCGAGGACTTGTGCAATAACGTTAGTCTGCTTGCCGCATGTGGATTGGTACAAATGTGCTCTTGTGATAGTTTATACGTAGGCCACTGAACTTTGCAAAAGCGTCCAGGCTCGTTTTCGCAAAAATAGCTTGATCCACCAAGCCTTGGAGGATTAAGAGCGTGTCGTCTGCGTATTGTAGCACTGGGAAAGGTGCACCTGGTTGTATTGGGTGTTTTAACATGTCACTGGAGTATGCCTTCCTTAGCATTTGTTGTAGCACATCAGCTACAAGTATGAAGATATAAGGCGAAATTGGGTCCCCTGACGAACTCCTTTTTGAATGTCAAACTTCTGTCCGGTTTGTCTATTAATCAACAGCTGAGCTTGAGCGGTAGTGAGCAGGTGTTGTATCCACCAAATCCATCTGTCTATCAGGAAAATCCCGAGCAGCAAGCGTTTCATAGATGGCCCCCCAATGAACAGTATCGAATGCTTTTTGAAAATCTAGCTTCAGAACAATTGCAGACATCTTCAATCGTTGTGCACATTGGACCATTTCAATAGCTGATGCGAAATCCTCAACAATTGACCTATCTTTGATAAAACCTGACTGCAACTCATCTACAAGGACCTTTATTTTTTCTTGGAGCCTGTTAGCCAAAACTTTTGCAATCAGCTTCGGAATGGAGGTTGAAGTGAGATAGGTCTGTAATCTGTGATACACATAGGATTAGCACATTTGGGCAACAAGGTGATATTTGACAGGTTTATCCCTTGCGGTTGAATTGTCTTGTCATGCAGCTTAGCAAACAACACAAGAAGCTCATCCTTCATGTCTTGCCGGTTCGTTTAAAAAAAAAGTCTTGCCGGTAGAATTTAAAAAATTCATTTGTCAAACCATCCGGGCCAGGACTCCTATTTGATGGTGCCATCCGAATTGCTTTCTCAATTTCCATCCAGTTGAAAGAAGCAGCTAGTTGGTTTAGGTCTCTAGCATGTTGGCTATATAACGTCTGCATGTTCAGTATTGGTGCCCACTGCCTATCTTCAGAAAAAAGCTGTTGGAAGAAAGTTGTGGCGATATTGATCTGTGTCCGAGTCTTTGTAATATTCAGTTTGTTCGTGGCAAAGAACTTTCATTTTGTTTTTTCTGAATCTGTATGTCGCCATGGTATGAAAAAACTTCATGTTCTCATCACCCAGTTTACACCATTTAACCTTTGCACGTCTTCACCAATGACTCGTTTCTGCTAAGCATAGGTCCAAACTCCGAGCAGAGACATTGCGCCGAAGCAGAACTCGTGATCAGACAATGGCCGCCATTTTTCCACTTCATCAAAGTACTGTATGGCGTGTTTGATGTTGGTTCTTTCACTTATAGTTTCCCTCTTACTTTTCAGCCATGCCACTAGTGGAGACAGGGGATTTAGTCCCGGCCCGTGAGGGGCTTTAGTCCCGGCTGGCCAACCGGGACAGGCCAGGCGGGACTAAAGGCTCAATCTTTAGTCCCGGCCCTGTTACCGGCCGGGACCAAAGGCCCACCACGTGGCCGGCGCGGAACGCGCTATGGGGATTTGCTGCGCCCGCTCTAACGGGCTGTACAATAAAAAGTTGCGTGCGAGAGAGCAACTGCCGCCCTGACTTCTCTAGCGCCACCGCTCTCGCTCCGCTTCGCGCCGCCGCCGGTGAAATTCCTATGATGGACGGTACCGCCGACATCCCCCTAACCCCTCCCTTCACCCGTGCTCCCTCGGCCGCCGATGCCGCACCAACTCCTAGCGGTGGTCTCGTGCGCGGCCTCCTCATGGAGCCACGGCTGAACTCGGCCGTCGCGCCGCCGCCCGCGGGAAAGCCACGGAGCTGGATTTTTTTTATGTTTGAGATCATCACTTATTTTATATTGTCAAATTGATATGTATTGTTTCATATTTGGCATGCGACGGCGGGGCGCGCGCGTTACCGCGCCTGTTGGAGCGCTATAGCGGCGCATTAAATTATCTCGCGACTGGAATAGCACGCACCTCGCGCGCATGCTAAAGCTGCTATTTCGGCGTTGAAAAAATATTTTAGCGCCCCGCGCTACCACGCGCATGTTGGAGATGCTCACATAAATGAGACTAGACGGGCAGCGCGCTTCGCCGCGCCCTCGGCCTAGCGTGCTTGCATGGCATGGCCGATGCGGTGCATTTATCGCTGTTTTGCTTTGCTTGTAACGTATTCTCAGCAGTTAGGTTTAATAATGTAATTATCTGTACGCGATGTAGGCCGTAGACCTGTGTGGTTTGTGGTTACGGGTCGGAGCATGGCTGCCGTTCCATCGATGTGGTGTGTACTTCTGTTCCATCTACGTTACGTAAACCATAAAAATCAACTAATTATGAGAAATCCACCTTGGCACCACGGTGCATATGCACCCGATATTCAAAAACCAAATTTTAAAATGTTGAAAAAAATTCAAAATAAAATTTCGCATATACATCTTCACATTGTATACGTTCACAAAGTCGTTCCGTGAAAAATCAACATTTTTTATGACTTGTGAAAAAAGACCCAAAAAATGTCAAAAAAAATGTCACATGAAAAGGCTTGTTTTAGCACCACATTTTATCTTTTTTATATAGGCAACAAAAGATGTCAGTTTTCTGTGAAACAGGAACGGAAAGCATGTTAAGATCTATGCATGAACATTTGTTTCCAATTTTTTTGACAATTCAAAAATTATGTAAAATGTATTTTAAATATAGGGTGCATTCGCACAACACATAAAAAACAACTAATCATGCACAACGCATAAAAGAGGGCAGTAGGTTTGTATTCATACACTTGCATGCCAACCTGAAAAGAATCTTATTAGGTTTGGCTAAACACATACTACATGGCCATACATAAACAGAACACGGAGACACCATTCATTCTAGCGACCTAATTTACATGGGATTAACCTAAGAGCACCCCAAGCAAACGCCACCTACTTGTTTGACTGGCTGGCAGGCTGAAAAAAAAAAGCAAAGAAACAGTAAGAGAAACTGTAATCTGATGCTAGTAGCAAGCGCAAAGAAACTGGATGAACGCATAATACCACCTTCTTGCCTCTCTTCTCCACACCTTCAGCGAAAAGCTACCTTTTCTCATTGTTTCATCTGCTACAGAAAAGATGGTCCAAGTGAATCAAACATGGGAAAGAAGATCATGCATAAACCTGGACAACCAGAAACTAAGTTAAGAAAAAAGAATGTATTCAAATCCTAACCTCAGATCCGCACTTTTCTGTAGTACCTACTCTCCAGTTGCAATCATAAGCTCAGTTGGCTGAACAGATTCTACCAGCCTGCATAATATCAGGACACAACAATATAAATGAAACGGTTAGGCTAAGGTAAACATGAAGGCATCTAGCATATATAATCCCCATGCAGTTTTTCTTAAGTACTTAAAAAACTATTTGTAAGTAAAACAAACAGAAAAGGAAGATAAAAACTACGCTGACCAACACATGAAAACTTGAGTCATTGGCTTCACAAAGCAGACAACACATAACCACTAACTGAATAAGGCACGGCAGGGGATAGCAAGCTGTATAGTTGCAAACCTGCTCTATCATTTGGGACAGAACAGGAAGGCAAAAAAGCAACATCATGTAGAGAGTACCGATGCATAGAACACACACATGAGGCCACCTAACTATAGAATGAACTCTGCAGCTCCATGAAAAATGTAATTACTATAACCAGAAACTCGCAGATAAAGAAGACAGAAAAAACCTATCACGCATCGCGGCAATTTCAGGAATGTTAACATTGATACAACCTTGAGATCCATAGCTAGCAGAAAACTCAAGCACTGATGTAGAAGTAATAAACAAAACAAATATTAGCCCCAAATCAAGAGAAAAAAGAAGAAAATAAAGGCATAGAAAATAATTTGAAGCCAGTATGTTATAGTCTTGTTTCTTATAAGTGCAGACCATAACCAACACAACCACAATCTAACAACATTTCCAAGTCAACGGCTTCAGCATTTTTGTTCCATAAAGCCACTATTGCCGCTCCCCTAGTAAACGTGGAAATTCTGTAAATTAAACGAATCGTTCTAGCATAAAAAGATAAAATAATCAGACTGTGTATTAGTAAGGGGAAGAGTCCGCTTAGAAGTCAGACGTCCTTTTACATCAACGGTGACAACCGGATATACACTGGTCACTATATCAATCACATCTGTGAACACACAAGCAAAGAAATCTCCATATCAAACAGCGTATCCCCGGAAACACAGCCTGCATTAAGAAGCCCGTATAGCATCAAAAGAAAAAACATGACAAAAAAGAAAAGCACATCCACGAGTAACCACCTGCAAGATACGTCTTATCACTCGCATTTGCAATCATACTTTGGAACGACTTGTTCTTTATGCATACCGAAGCAGGCTCTCAGGGATAGGAGTTATCTAAACTATCTCTGTCCATTTTGTCAACCATGCCTCAAAACAGTGACCCACGGCATAAAAAAAATCTCTTGCTTGCTTGATATCCAGGTAATGCAAGTAATAAGCATGCCCTTCAAGCAGCCTTCTCCTAAACCTCTCCAGATAAGCTTTTGATATAGAACCTTGCATTGAACAACCCTACAATTCAGAAAGACGCGCAGATCAATAATAAAAGTCATTACACTCAAAAGACCACCCAATCTTACTAATAAACTCAATCGGTTGCATAGATCCCACCAAACCACATAACATCACTACGCCACATAAAACTTATATATGTGACCTACACATAGTACCAACACAGAAGTTTGGTTGACACTATACACAACATAGCACAATTCTTTTAGCTATTCAGAGAGCCCGCAAACAACCAGAAACCATATTCCTAGCGTGCACCAGGCCTTGAAAATAAGAAACAAATCTGTAAGACACAAAAGACCACCCAATAGAAAGCTCGACTCTCGTGCTGCACAACACAATCAACATATATGCTAGTAGATAATACACCAAAAAACCACATCATACTTGCACCTGTAGATTTCATTTTGCACAGCGGGCCTTATTGACAAACTGTGCCATACCATGTACATAACTTGGTGGGTTAATATGTAGTCCTCATATGACAAAAGCAGGACTTAGCGGATGTGAAGATTCACCTGTAAGTCATAAGAGCAGTGACCCCCATAAAAGACGTGCACCAAATAAAAATAGAGAAAGCAGCTCATGGTACAAAGTACAAACCTCAGCTTCCATTCCACGAAGATCATTGTGCCATTTTAAACCTTTAGTCTTTTCAAAAAGCAGTTGTAATCTGAAAAGTGGTGGCCTAAGAGGATATTCCATGATAATTTTAGTCTGCAATTGAAGACACATAGTGAGAAAGCAAGCGGTGCATTCACTGAAGAATTTACCTAGGCTTCCAGCATGTCTCTGGGACCGTTGTTCAAAGTTTTACTCAAGACCATGGTGAACTCTCTTGAAGCATAATCTTCACTGGATTTGTCTATAGTTAGACTACCATGTTCAGTTTCTTGGTCAGCACATGTCAGTAGCACCAACTCACTGTCACTCTCCATTAAGAAATCAAGATCATCCTCATTTCTACCAAAACTATGTGAGATGCTTAGCTTAGATGCCGTGGAGCTCTTTGATATAAGAGATAAGCCTCTAGAGTGGTTTCGAACTTCAGGTGACACCTCCGAGTGCAACATTTTGGAATCACTTAGGGTATGTTCAGCACAAACCGCAACCGGAAGTTCCCCATCGTCCGTGATACCCTCAGTTTGTTTCCAGTTTCTCACCGATCTTCTCTCTGTATCATTGTCGACACTTCCTGCAGGCTCACTCACCATTAAAGCAGAACAAGCCAACGGCTCAGGAACAAAATCATGTCAATGACCAACTATGCAGACTACAGATTGGGGTGCGTGATGCTTGTGGTGTATTCTAGTGTTCTATTTGAGGCCGCTTCAACTTAGTTAAATAATTAACTTCCACATGTAAATCACAGACTTGAAAACTTCAAAGATATGCAATCAAATCAAGCTAGATATGCATAGGAGTCACAAGTACCACCAGAAAGATGTTTCACATATTTTTCCTATCTCATTAACTCATGCAGTATGTCTCAGACCGACATATACGATGAAGCAAAAGCATCATCAGAACAAATTTGTCAGCCAAAATACAATGCAGCCATCTCTAAAGATTACCATCCAGATTTTGCAATTGACATCCCAAACTGCAAACACTGTAGAGCAGCTGACTCACATGAGAGCCATTTGGGCAACTTTCCAATAGTGAATTCTCTGCAAAATAGTCTCTGCACGATTCTGCTGGCGGTATAATGGGTAGCCCAGATGACAAATCAGCACTTCTTGATGCTCTGTTAGAATCATCCCCAACAGAAAGAGGAACTTCCGACAGGAAATCTATACCAGCGAGATGATGTGCCCACTTGTATGTGCGTAACTCCTTTTCACTAAACTTGGAGTCTCCCAGCGTATAGCTTAGCCATCAGCATAAAAATTATAAATATAACCTTTTCTGTTGACAAAATGAATTTAACAAATGATCCTAAAACAACGGGAAACATGTGTGTATCAATCTATGAAAAGCAGCTGCTCTGGAAAAAACAACTGATGAGGCAGCTCCAAACCAGTGTCATCTGGAAATAGATTGCAGAGGATAAACACGGCTGATTGCAGCTAGCGGGGGAGAGAAAGGTGAGAGAGCCGTGCTGGCATCCATGGCGCTGATGCCCCTCCAGGCACTGGACACCATATATCTGCTCACCGGCTACCATGGCGTGGGCGTGGAGCCGCCGACGCGTTGCCGCTGCTCCTGCTGGTAGGGATGGCGAGCATGGAGGCGAAGCGGAAGCCGTCCAAACCGACCCTGGCGGCGCGGCTGCCGGCATTCCGCGTGCTGCTTCTTCTAATGGCGTGTTGAGGGGAGACGCTAGGTTTTTTTTTTTTTTTGACACTGGGGAGACGCTAGGTTTATGCACACACGCGGGACGTGCATCTAGGATATGCCTATGCATCCATCGATAAATTCTCGTGGCCCATGTGCATGTTAGTTGGGCTAGTAAATTACATGCTAGCTAATTAGTAACCCCGCAATTAGCCCATAAGCTAGTAGTATGTTAAGCGCCAGTATATGTATGCATGCGCTTTTTTAAGCGTGGTTATATATACCTTCATTTATATTCTGAATACATCAGTGCAAATAATCATAAAAATGTAGAGTAGCTATTAGGATACCGAGGCACATGTTTTCCATAACTAAATCCATACAGTCCATATGCTTTTGATCTTCCCTAATTTTCTAATTTTGGCTTAAAACAACAAAATACCGGGAGAGTTGAGCAAAAACCCGAGAACTATAAAAACTGCTACTTCAAATCTTTCTCCGGTTGAATGCGTGAAGGAGGAGCACACTCAAGCACAAGCAAGAATAATTGAATAAATTATTAAAATAGATTTTACTCAAATGCATGTTTAAATTTTGGTGCGGCATACGCTATACTAAAATCCTGGGTCCGCCACTGGTCGAAGGAGTATGAGACTGAGAGTTGGGGCCAGCAGTAGGCCGGAGCCAGTTACAACGACCGTAGAAAAGGCCGTCCAGGGTAAAAAGAATCGAGTCAACTGATGGCAACAGACGGTTCCGATCTCTTCTGCTTCAAGATCGTACGGCCATAAACGCACGCATCGGGAGTGGCCTCAAACAGGCGGGTCATTCACCACGCTTCAAGCTTTAGACTATTACATATGGTCCAACTAGCTAGCTACTGTCCTCTCCCTCCGACTGGACCCGTCGCGTGATCCTACCAACATGCAGGTTGCGGGACACAGAGGTGCAACTCCATTCTCCTACTCCTTCATGCCAAATTAAGGGTGTGTTTGGTTCGGGAACGAACTGGAATGTAGTGTCATGATTCCATTCCAGTAGAATGGGTTGGTTACATTTTTATGTTTGGTTCGCATATGTTTTGTGTTTGGCTTGGACAACAAAAAGGTGGAATGGAATGGCTAGAATTTGGTTCAGCTCACCTCTTTTATGTGAATGGTGAGTATACCTCCCAAATGTGTAGTATATTATTCAGATTCGTAGCATCACGCAATCAAAATTTCAACAACATTTTTTATTTTATTTTTAAGAATAACCAGTCACAAATATACAACAAAAATCATAACAAATATATGACATCAAAGACAACACATATTTCAATCCATACACGCAAACAGTCATCCAAATAGTTGAAAAAATACAATCCATTCAACACCATATATTCCAAGAAAAACAATTTATTTTCTCCTCAAAATCGATCTGGACATGGCCATGGAAGTTAAACTGGACAAGGAATCGATCCGGACAGGTGCAAAGTAAAAAAGAAAAACTTGCAAAGTGGATCCGTGTCTGCTAGCTGAATTGATTGCTCTGCTAGTTGTCGCCGACGCTGCTTGCCACTGCAGCCGCTGCTGATCCCGACGCTAGAGAGAGCGAGCCGCCACTCGCCGCGCTCGCTGCCGCCGCCGCCAGAGGTGAGAGGAAAGGGTGTCGCCGCTGGTGGTGAGAGGCGAGGGCGCCGTCGGGTGAGATAGATGAGGGGTGAGTGGGGTTGACCCTTTTTTTATCGCTTATCGTATAGGAACGAGGTGATTCCTCCAAATTAGTGGAACGACCGAATTCGGTATCTTAGGGTATATTCCATTCGGGGGAACGTGCTGGTTCTGATTCTCCTATGCTACCAAACACATGAATCAAGCACAGGTGCGGGTTTGACCTGTGACATTGTTTCCCATGACTTGTACCAAACACACCCTAAGTCTCTCCCGGACTTTCAGCTCCGCTTTACATCAATCTCTTGGTTGGTAAGCAATCCCGAGGGCAACTCCAACGCTCCGACCCAAACAGACCTCATTTTGATCCATTTTTCATCCTTTTGGATTGGCAAATGAACAGTCGTCCATCCTGGTTTGGCCTTTTCTGGCCACTGTAGCCAACGGGCCGACCCATTTGGTCTGTTCTTGTCTTTTTTTCTTCTAAATTTAATATTACATTTCATATTAAAATTTCAAACATTACATAATTTGAGGATACATTCGACGTAAAAACATAGATTTCATCTACCAGATTAAACTACAGGAAGACTTCCGATTCCGGCGATGGATGTCCTAATTTTTTTAACAAAATTGGCCACGTGTGGGCAGCTCGGTCTTGCTGGCTTCTCCAACCTAGTGGCCGGCACCAGGAACGGACTTGCTGGCTCTTCCTGCCAGGTGACCTGCGCCGGGGGTTGTCTTGGCAACTCCCCTTGCGCCGGCAATTTTAACAAAATTCGCCGTACGCATGTCTTCAGCAGCTGCTGTCGGTGCCCTCCTCGCGAGCATCACGGTCTCGTTTTTGCGGCGGCTCGCACGAGCCTCGGCAAGCGACGCGCGGGTCGCCCGTGCCAAGACGACCTCTTCTTGCTTCTAGAGCTCGCGGCCGAGTTCGTTCTGCCGGGCACGCTCGGCATGGAACAAGTCCAACGAGCGCGCCACGGCCAGCTGCAGGTTCGGACCGCCCTTGTCGCTCCCGTCTTCCTCCGAGTCCACCTCGACCACGCCGAAGGAGGCGGTGGCACTCGCGCTGGAGTGGGTTGTGGCGCAGTGGGGAGGGCGACCCCCGCAGCATACGCTTCCCCTTCGGGGTCAGGGTTGTCAGAGTATGCCGCCTCCATGGCCCTCCTCGCCTCCTCCGGTAGCCTTTCTGGAGCCCGGTAGTGGGCTATGCCGACCCACGTCGGGCTCCGCCATGCGCTAAGATAAACTACCACGGTAGCGCCCATGCGCGCTCCGACGCGCTTCCTCAATCTGGTCTAGGAGGTGCTGCGGCGGTAGTGGCGGTGGTGGATCCATCCAGGTGGCCAGGGGGAGGTGTGGAGGTGTGGCCGGAGGAGCTGGGGTAGGATGTACTGCGACGGAGCGCTAGAGTTTTGTGAGGCTAGGGTCTGGCTCGCCGGCGGCCATATAAAGGCCTCTCCCGCCGCATTAAAGACGGTAGTCTCCCTATGTTCATGCAATCCCTTTTTGAGGTACCCAAAGGGGTACAAAAAGAATGGATCTTTTTCGCTCCGGATTCTTTTGGCAAAGTGATGGGCATAAGAGGAAGTATAGATTGGCTAAATGGAATATATTGTGTCGGACAAAATAGCAGGGAGGCCGAGGGATTGACGTTTTAGATATTAAAAATAAATGTTTGCTTGCTAAATGGCTCGCTAAATTACTATCCGAGGATGGTGTTTGGCATGAGCTGATTCGAAATAAATACTTGCGCACAAAATCTCTAACTCAGGTAAGAGCCCGACCTTCTGATTCACCTTTCTAGAAGGGCCTGATGAAAGTGAAGGATGAGTTCTTCGAACGCGGATCTTTTTCTGTTGGAAATGGGGAGAGTGTCGGGTTTTGGGAGGATACATGGCTAGGGGACAAGCCCTTATCTAGCCAATATCCGTCACTTTATAGAAATAGTACATAGAAAAGAGGTTACGTGGCTTCAGTATTGTCCCAAGCTCCACCCATAAATATAACCTTTAGAAGAACTTTAAATGGTAAGAGGTGGAACCGTTGGTTGAATTTTCTTACTCGCCTAATGGAAATCCAGTTCAATGATAATCAAGATATTTTTAAGTGGAGTTTAACGGCATCGGGTAAATTCATGGTTAAATCACTATTTTTAGATTTATGAGTGAGCATGCAAAATTTACTCGTCAGTATATATGGAAAATGAAGGTCAGATTAGAAATTAAGATTTTTATGTGGTTCCTATGCTGTAAGGTGGTCTAACAAAAGATAATTTGGCAAAACAAAATGGGAGGGTTGTAAAAAGCGTTGCTTTTGTGATCAAGATGAGACGATTCAACATTTATTTGTAACATGTCCTCTTGCAAAGATGGTTTGGCGTATTGTTCATTTGGCCATTAATATCTATCCCCCTACTAACATAACAAATTTGTTTGGGAATTGGTTGAGGGGTGTCACTAAAAACCTTAAAGTTTAGATCCGAGTTGGTGTATGTGCTTTACTATGGGCCATATGGAACGTGCACAAGGATTATATTTTTAATAGAGCATAATCTTCCTCCTTCATGCAGGTTATACCGTTGGCCACACACTGGATCACTATGTGGTCATACCTACAACCAACGGAGAAGCGCGCCGCTTTGGCTAATGGGTGCAACCGGCTAGAGTTGGTGACGCGGGATTTATACAACCAGTGCAGCTGGTGTTTTGATCGGCGTATCATCACATGTTAATGCAGATTCATTTCATGTGTTCCCTATTTCGTTGGTTGATACATGTATCAACTCTTTCTGATCCTTGATGTAAATCCTTGTAATAACTGAATTTCAATAAAGCAATAAAAAGCTGCATGCATCAGTCGATACAAAGGCTGGGGGCACCCCATTTCGACAAAAAAAAACTCGAACAGTGTAGGGGTAAAATACCACTCATCTTTTTTCAAATAACTGCCATTCTCTGATCACCAACTAAGAGCATCTGTAGCAGCCCTTAAAATTTCATACCGAAAAAGTGTTTTAGGGTAAATCGTAAAACACTTTTTCGGTACGAGATTTGATCTGTCGGAGTAGGTCACCCAGAACATGTACCGTGTAAGTCAAATGATTGTTTCTCATAGTATTTCATCAGCTATATGCACATTTCAACCCATTCAAACATAGTTTTAACACAGTTCAACATTACATAGATTTAACGTGAGTTAAACATTACACACTGAAACTAGGTTAAACTTAGTTTAATAAAAACTAAAGACTAGCTAAACTAAACATTACATATTGGAAGCGGAAGGTGTCCGATCGTCGACGTTTACTCGCTCAGTCCAAACTAAAGATGTTGCGGTCGATTTGTTGCACGTGGTCCTGGTAGGCGGACTACTCGTACAACTATATCACCTTGGTCTCGTTGGAGCGGCGACGGGCGATCTCCTCTTCCACTTGTTCCCGGGGGAGCCGCTTTGTCACGCACTTGTATGAGATATCTGCCCAATATGCTAGTTCATTGTTACAATACTATGTATCATTCTCAGAGATGGACGCTGAGTAGTTGGTTACTTGATCTACCTAGCAAAGCCTTCTTCTCTCCCAATGCCTCCAATTCCCTCATGTTTATGTTACGTCCTATGGTGGTAGCGAGCAGTGACAAATTGGACGAGAATTAAGGGTGTGAAAATCTGGTTCCAACAACTTGCACGGTTTAGGCCAGTTCATTTTTTCTACTAGTTTGAAAATGGGGGGCGGAAATGTGAGCTACCACCAGCCGGTTTCCACGGTTTACACACCCTCAGAGGAGAACTACGATGAAAATAGAGTGCTATATGTAGCCAAAAAAACATTATCACACAAATAGAAGTTGGTGGAGAATTTATTTACTGGGACAAACCGGGTAGAAATTTCATTTAAGATGGAGAGAAAGATTAAACAATGGTAGGAGGAGTATTTGTACGGTACATGCACAAAATCTAGCAAAATAAAAACCGCATGTAGACTACTCGCTATTGGTATGAATTTAGTGATGCTCTGGTAGGTAATGAAGCCACTTCCAAACAGGTGAGCTGCTCTATGGTGAAGATCCTTCAGTGACGTTCCTTCCACACATTTCATATCACGTAGATAAGTCTGTCACTACGAGCTCTGGCAATTTTCTTAGGGGTGCTATGGTTGTGGCCATTCCATCAATCTTCGAGTAAAGTGGTCAGGGAGTTTAGGACGGCATGCTGGTCACTCGACTAAACATAGACCATGCACTGCAATTGAAAAAGGCAGTCCTTGCAAAGGCGGCGCCGTGTCAAAAGAGCTGAGTCAGACTAGAAAACCGGGTCATGATGCCAACCCCTCACATCAACATGTCGACGGTGAGTGCACGACCTTAGATGGCAAGCCATAAGAAGAATTTAATTTTTGACTCAATATTTGCCGACAAATTTTGGTCCCTCAAATCTAGTGTGGGAGCCTTGAAACTTGATTTGGTATACTGAACTCGACAGTAATCGCCATTTGCAGTTCACAGCCAAAAAAATGTAGGGTGGAAGCCTTCGAACTGAATATACTATGATGAACACGTAGACTACTCACCATGTGTAGTCCATAGCAAAAGGATGACAAGAACGTCGGTGTTGAGATTGACACTGTTTTTTTTTTTGAATTTATGCCTTTCGGCTAGCTTTATTGATTATCAAACACAGATACATCGTTTATCATTGTTGGCAGGATAAAACTAGGTGGGTCACCATCCCAAACATTGGTTAAAAACTGAGTAAAACTACTCCTAGCCAGCAAATGAGCAACCTCATTACAAACCCTCGGACAATGAAAAAAGCTAATACTACCAAACCCAGAAGCTAACAAATTACAATCAAAAAAGACCGCCGCAGCCGCTGTTGCCGAAAAACCTCCTTCCTTCATAGTTTCTATAACTCCCAGATTATCAGACTCAATTACGACGTTTGACAGTCCCAGATGTTGAGCCAAACTGAGTCCATCACGAAGGGCATAAGCCTCTGCCATCGCTGCATCAGATACAAAAGGAATCGATGTACAAGCAGCTGCAATAAATTTCCCTCTCCAATCTCGAGCAACAACACCAGAGCTTCCTCTACCTTCATCAATGTCGAAAGCTGCATCAACATTTATCTTTATCATTCCTTCTCGCGGGCACTCCCAACCCCTTCTAATGGAAGGTTGATTATGGGCCAAAAACAATGGATGTGGAGAATTTATTTTGTTCAATGTTAATTGTCCTTTAGCATGGCTATATGCAGCCTCGCTTAATGTGTTCATAGTTGATACAACATTCCTTGGTGTGTCTAATCTCTACGGAACCGCATTTAAACTTAAACAGAATGAAGAACTAGAGTAATACACAGATCTTACCAAGAGACACACTCTTTAGGCTGATGAAAAACTGGAGTAGTACTTTGGGTCAAATCAAACTTGAAGCTTTCCTCCTAGCCCAGTTGTACATTCTAAGTCTGGAAAAAGCCCATAAAATTGCCCACCGATAAAGCCAAAGCGAGCCTGGTTCTAAGGAAGCCCATCCAATTAATTACCGGGCTTCTACCGCTCGCAACACAACGTCCTCCCCCGAATCCTACCGCAATGGCGCGACACACGACCTGAGCGGAGTGGAGCTTCCACTGGCGCGCTGGACAACGCCACTGGACACCGTTCGTCGTAGTTCCTGTTCTATCTCATTTTTTCGATAGACGGCATGCTTTATTAGACTCAAAAGTTTACATCAAGGTGATACAACCATGGAGCACACACCTGGCCTCTGCACGACAAAGTGAACACAGCCGGAAAAAGAAAGGTAGTAGGGTAGGATGAGGATAAGAAGGAGGAAGAAACTCATAATGTAAAATACGTGTCACATATGACAAAAGAATAAACCCTATGGTGAAGGAGAAAGTCCGACGCGTAGATTATGCTGCCATCCATGCTGGGTAAAAAACTCTTTCACCACTCCCTCCAACCCAAGCATACCTCCGCAAACAGGTCGCGGTGTTCCGGTCGCTGAAGAGTAGACCACTCGTGGAGATAGTAAGTAGAACGGAAGATTACTTGCTTAGAAGAATTAATATTAGCATAAAAAAATATGTCATGTCTACACAACTAAAGCGACTATAATAAAGCAAACGCTCCCACCCGTACGGTGTTTTCTATCCCTGTGAACTATGTCGAACAACTAGTTACCAAAGATATTGGCAACAGAGTTTGGTGGATATAGTTTTGAAGCTACTTTGGCATTCAAAGAATAGGTGTTTTATACTCTCATCATGATGACAGAAACAACAATTTGCACTTCCTTGCCAACTACGCTTTGCCGAGTTATCTTTAGTCAAAACAACACCTCTTCTTAAATACTATGTATTTTTTATTTAAGTGGTACCTTTAATTTACAAAGGTTTTATTATCAATTATTGGTATATTAGAATGTACTAATGCTTTATACATGGATTGTACTGAGAATTTTCCATTCTGAAGCAAATTTCGTCAGAATTCATCATGTCCACGCGAAAGTTGGACAATAGCTAAACGCTCTAGTAGAGCTTGCCACGACGCCAGCCGCATGCCAATGAGAGGTTTTGTCACGTGCGAATTCATCATGTCCACGCGAAAGTTGGACAATAGCTAAACGCTCTAGTAGAGCCTGCCACGACGCCAGCCGCATGCCAATGAGAGGTTTTGTCACGTGCAATATTGTATCACCTTTGTCACGTGCAATATTGTATAAAACCACGTTAGGTGTGGATGATCCCAACATACTTGTGAGTGTATCATCTTTGTCACGTGCAATATTGTACAAAGCCGGATATTGTTCTCGGAGAGGCTCATTTTTCAACCAGGAAACCTCCCAAAAAGTATTTCCGATCCGTCCTTAATTAGGAATGATCCATAGCGGAAGAAACTTTTCTTCAGTGCCATTAGACCTGCCCAAAATTATAAATCCCCTGATTTTCTAATACAGTTGGGATATATCTTTTGAGCCTACATACTTACTTCTCAGAAGGTTTTGCCATATCCCGTCCTCAGTCAAAATCTTGAATAGCCATTTGCTAAGTAATACGGTAATTTTAGCCTCAAGATTCTGAATTCCGAGCCCCCTCCCCGGTCTTATGGATGACATAATACATCCTATTTAGTTAACCTATATTCTTTTGCCGCTATCTCCTTACCAAAAAAATCTTGATCCGGTCGTTCTCTACCTCATAGCGTCCCTGCTGTCTCAAGTCCGTGTGCGTTCATTGGTTTTCGAGGTACGAACTTTTGGTCATCCAGTGACCAATTAAACCCCATTGACCATCTAGATCCACCATTGCTGCTTGCGGGAACTCCATTTCAGCCTTTTGTTTATTTCCTGGCTAATGATGACGGGAGCTGTTCCCAGTCGGACTTGATACTTGTGTGGAAGTTGTTAAACATTGTATGTAATCCATATCCGTGGTGGAGTTGTATTTGGTCTCCATATGTACAAGAGTTGTATTTGGTCTCCATATGTACAAGTCCTTAGCCTATACGGCAAGGCAATTGTAATGATGTATATGTCCAATATAAATACACAACGAGCGGCCCAAGTTAGGGTATTGCCACATAACAAATTCTTTCATGGTATCAGAGCTTGGTCTTCCAGATCGCATCTGATTTCGCCATGAGCTTCTCTTCTTCTTCCTCGTCGACTTCCATGGCTGGTACTAGCGGCAGTCCGAACGGCGCAGTGTAGGAAAAATTGTCGAGGGAGAACTACCTGATATGGCAGTCGCAAGTTCTGCCAGAGATCCAAGGAGCCCTCCTCATGGGGTATCTCGACGGGTCGGTGAAGGAGCCAGCAAAAGAGATCATTACTAAAGACAAGGATGGATTCGAAGTGACGACCAGAAATCCTTAATATGCAAGGTGGATTGCTAAAGATCAGTCCGTTCTTGCCTACCTCCTGCGGAATATGACGCGAGAGGTTCTTACACAGCTGGTAGGACTAAATAGCTCCATTGCTGTGTGGACTAAAATTACAGATATGTTTTCACCTCAGTCGAAGGCACGGGTTGTGCATCTGCGCACTCAGCTGAATCAAGCAAAGAGGGAAAACTTCCCCTCGGGTGCAACATACTTTGATCGAATCAAATCCCTGGCTGGTGAGATGGCTACGGCAGGCAAGCCCCAAGACGATGATGATGTCGCCTCTTATGTGCTTGCTGGATTAGATGATGAATACAATGGCTTCGTGGCAGTGATCACGGCCATGATTAAGGCTTAGCAATTTGTGAGTCTTGGTGATCTGTACTCGCAATTTCTTGCGTATGAGTCTCGCCTCGACAACCAACATCCTGGCACCGGCAATGGTGATTCTTCTGCAAACGTTGCAACCCGTTATGGTTACCGCAACAAGGGAGGAAGAGGTGGTGGTCGAGGTAACTTTGAAAATTCTGGTGGTTGTGGCCGCGGACAAAGCGGTGGCAATCACTACTACAACAGCAATGGTCAAGGAAATAGTGGCAATAACTATGGTGGGAATTCTGGTGGCTACCAACAAGGCAATGGCTATGAGCAACGTCAAGGTGGAGGTCGCAACAATGACAGGCAGGGACCCCAAGTCACTTGTCAGATATGTGGCAAGGAAGGTCATCCTGCGTTTCGCTGCTGGAAAAGATTCAACAAAAGTTTTCAGGGTCCTAAGCGTTTAGCTAATTCTGCTATGGGATCTTATGGTGTGGACACAAACTGGTACAATGACACAGGTGCCACTGATCATATCACTGGAGATCTAGAGAAATTGACCATGAGGGAACGCTACAATGGTCAAGAACAAATTCATGGGCCTAATGATAAAGGTGTGGATATACATCACATTGGTCACTCACTATATCATACCCCTAATCATAGTTTTCATCTTAACAATATTCTCCATGTTCCTGATGCCACCAAAAGTCTTCTTTCTACTCATAAACTCGCAAAAGATAATAATGCTTTCCTTGAGTATTGGCCTAAATTTTTCTCTATTAAGGATCAGGACACGAGGAAAATTCTTCTTCAAGGTAGATGTGTCAGTGGTCTTTACCCTATGCCGTCTCCATCCTGGTCGTCAAGGAAGCAAGCTTTTGGTGTTCAGTCTTCGTCGCACTGGCATAGGCGTCTAGGACATCCTTTGCCAAGTATAGTTCAGAAAATTCTTCGAGACAATGATATTTCATTTAGTGAGTCCAATAAAGAGTCCGTTTGTGATGCTTGTCAACAAGGAAAGAGTCATCAGTTACCCTATCCTAAGTCGTCTAGTGTGTCGTCTGCTCCTTTAGAGCTTATATTTTCTGATGTATGGGTTCCTGCTTGTGCCTCAGTTGGAAGAAATAAATATTATGTCAGTTTTATTGATGATTATAGTAAGTTTCAAAAGTTTCAGAAGCTTGTGCCTCTGATGTGTTTCAAAAGTTTCATGATTTTCAGCATCACGTTGAACGTCTCTTTGATACCAAAATTCTGGCTCTCCAGACTGATTGGGATGGTGAGTACCACAAACTTAACTCCTTCTTTCAGGGAGTTGGCATCTCGCATCATGTCTTGTGTCCTCATGCGCATCAGCAGAATGGCTCCGCTGAGCGTAAACATCGACATATTGTCGACGTTGGTTTATCCCTCTTAGCTCATGCTTCCATGCCTCTCAAATTTTGGGATGAGGTCTTCCAAACGGCGGTGTTCTTGATTAATCGTCTCCCTAGTCGTGTTATTGCTAATCAAACTCCCATGGAGCGTCTTTTCTTAAAGAAGGGTGATTATTTGTTTTTACGGATTTTTGGGTGCGCTTGTTGGCCCAATCTTCGCCCTTATAATTCCCGCAAATTGCAATTTCGGTCGAAGCAATGTGCTTTCCTTGGTTATAGTGATCATCATAAAGGCTACAAGTGCCTTGATATATCTAGTGGTCGTGTTTACATCTCTTGTGATGTTGTGTTTGACGAGTCAGTCTTCCCGTTTGCAAATCTCCATCCTAATGCCGAAGCTCAGTTACGTGCTGAAATATCGCTCCTTCCCTCCAATTTTTGTCCTATGTTTGGGGGTATTGATATGTTGACTAATGATGATGCTAATCCTGCTGATAACCTGGCTGCTGAGTCTCTTGTGCAGGAAAACAGTGAATTTTTGGTCCCTGATAGCTCTGGCGGGAGTTTTGGAGACAGCCCGGCAGTATCCTCCTCGGGATCCTCAGCGAGATCAGCCTCAGATCTGCCGTCTCCCTCCCCTATAGGCACTGGAGCTTTTTCGCCCGTCTCCAGCCACACGTCATCCCGCGATTCGCCTGCTCCCTCATCTGGCTCCGCGCGCGGTCCCGCGACAGCAACGTCCGCAGATTCGCTGGGTGGGGCGGGATCCTCTGTGGTCGGCACGCCTTCATCCAGCATGCATGGATCGGGTGCGGCCACTTCTGTTGCTTCAGGTGACAACGACGCCTCTGGATCTTCTGTGCAACCAGCTGCTGTTCAGGAGATAGTGCCACTTGCTGATCGTCCCCGTACACGTTTGCAACATGGAATCGTTCAACCCAAGGTCATCACGGATGGTCGCATTCGCTACGATAAAATTCGCTTTGCTAATTTCTGCTCTACTGGGGAACCTGATACTGTACAGGAGGCGTTGGGTGATCCTCGTTGGAAGTCTGCTATGGATGAGGAATTTTCTGCTCTTATGCGTAATAACACATGGCATCTTGTTCCTGCTAGACATGGGCGGAATATTATTGATTGCAAGTGGGTCTATAAGGTGAAGCGGAAGGCTGATGGTACCATTGATCGGTACAAGGCACGACTTGTTGCGAAAGGTTTTAAACAGCGCTATGATATTGACTATGAAGATACGTTTAGCCCTGTTGTCAAAGCTGCTACTATTCGATTAGTCTTGTCTTTGGCAGTTTCGAGGGGTTGGAAGCTCAGGCAACTTGATGTGAAGAACGCGTTTTTACATGGTGTTCTGGAAGAAGAGGTGTACATGCGACATCCTTCTGGTTATGCGGATTCTTCTCGTATGGATCTTGTTTGCAAGCTTGATAAAGCCCTTTATGGCCTGAAGCAGGCTCTGATACGTGTCAAACGTATCTATAATTTTTGATTGATCCATGCTTGTTTTATATCAATGTCACATGTTTCTACTATCATATTATATCATTTTGAGGCATTTTATTGGACTAACCTATTGACAATATGCCCAGTGCCAGTTCCCTGTTTTTGTGCTATTTTTGTGGCAGAAAGTTACTATTGGAAATATTCTCGGAATTGGACGAAAATTTAGGACGATTTATTATTCAAGAAATGAGGAAGGGAGCCAGAAGGGCGACCTCGGGGGAGGACCACAGGGCAGGGGCGGCCTCCCACCGTGGGGCAAGGTGGGGCCACGGCCGCCGCCCTCCTGTGCCCCTCGGGCGTCCCCTCACAACGCCCTTTGGCCTATAAATTGTCCCCGACGCAAAAACCCTAACCCCCGAAGGATTTTCCCAAATACGATACAGAGCTCCGCCGCCATCGCCGACAAGTTTCGGGAGTCAGAAGGTCCTGTTCCGACACCCTGCCGGGACAGGGATCGACCTCCGGAAGCCATCTCCATCAACACCGCTGCTTCCCGCGATGAGGAGGGAGTAGTCCCTCGCCGGGGCTGAGGCTTATACAAGTTTCTATGTGGTTATCTCTCTCTCCCATGATGTGATCTTCGTTGTGATCATGAGCTTTGTTGATATAGTTGAATACATGATGTTTCCCCTTATGTATTGGATATGATTTTGCTCAAGTGGTGTTATCTAGTATTAGTTCGGGAGTCACTGTTGTGATCATGGCATCTCGGTGACAGTGTGGGTGCCGTGTGTGACTCTAAAGATAAAAGCTTAGATGGATCTTCATCATGAGTTTGTTCTTTATTATTGTTGGATTGAATAGATCATGAGGTTTCTTGATGCTTGTGTTATTGAAGAAAGAGACTATTCAAGAAATATGTTGTGGTGTTTGTTAGTACTATCTTTGGATGCGGATAGTGACAGCATGAAGTGTCCATAGATGTGGAATACGAACTTTAAGGTGTGCTTTTCGTAGCCCTACACAATTCTCATCCTATTTGATCCACGAAAGAATGATCTCCAAGTAACATCTACCATGCATGTGTTTTTGTGGGAACTATCATGTGTTTAATTATGTTAATGATGTTGAGAGTAGTCACTAGTGAAAGTATGAAACTTAGGTCTTGTTTCCAAGCATTGATACACCGTTTTTAGTCACTTTTGTCACTTGTTCGCTTGCTGCCATTTCTATTACAGAATTACAAAACCTTGTTTTACCATCCATATTACCCATATTTTAATATCTCTTCGCCGAACTAGTGCACCTATACAACTGACAATGGTATTAGGTGTGTTGGGCACACAAGAGACGTCTTGTATCTTAATTGCAGGATTGCTTGAGAGAGGATACGTTCAACCTCTTCCTACTGTGGATTCGATAAACCTTGGGTTACTCACTTAAGGGAAATTTGCCGCTGTCCTACAAACCTCTGCGCTTGGAGGCCCAACAAGTCTACAAGAATAGAAGTGTGTAGTAAACATCAAGCTAATTTCTGGCGCCGTTGCCGGGGAGGAAAGGTAAAAGGTACTCACACTTCGACAACGAAGCTAGTTTCTAGCAACGTTGTTGAGAAGGTGAGTGCTTGAAGGTATCTTCTTTAGATCTTGCAATTAAATCTTTTTGTTTCTTGTTTTTATTTCACTAGTTTGGTTTAATGGAAAACAACAAAAAAATTAGAGAGATTTATGAATTATATCTTGAGTTAGGGCATTAAGTGTTTGAAGAGAAAATTAAAAAACCAATGGAACTTTATTTGCATCATGCTAGTAGCAATGTTATTAGTATGCATTCTTTGAACACCATTACTGATAATCATATGGAAAGATTTAAGCTTGGGGATGACGGTTTTGATGAATGTGATATTTTTAGTTCCCCAAGCTTGGAGGAGAAAATTTGCTTTGATGATACTTTACCTCCAATATATGATGATTACAATGATGAATTTGATAGTTTCAGTCCACCTACTATTGAGGATAAAATTATTTATGATTATGATATGCCTCCTATTTATGATGATTACAATGATGGATTTGATAGTTTTACTCCCACTATTACTAATGAGAAGGATTTCACTAATGTGGAGAGTAGTAATAATACTTTTATGCATGTGAATCATGAGAAAAATGCTTTACGTGATAGCTATATTATTGAGTTTTCTTATGATGCTACTGAAAGTTATTATGAGAGAGGGAAACATGGTTATATAAGTTTTTATCTTATGAAATTTCCCCTCTTTATGTTGAAATTTTTGAAGTTGCACTTGTTATGTCTTCCTATGCTACTAGCTTTATACTCCAATGATTTATTTTCTTACAAGATTCCTATGCATAGGAAGTGGGGTAGACTTAAATGTGTTTTATATTTGCTTCTTGATGCTCTCTTTTGTGTTTCAATTTTTATTCTTATGAGAGCATCATTAAAACCACTAAGCCTAGCTAAAAGGCTATTAAGAAAAGCGCTTGTTGGGAGGCAACCCATCTTTTTCTTTCAGTTTTGTTTTTGCTTTTCTTGAGTCATGAAGTTGTTGCCTCTGTAGCAACTTCATTGTATCTTTTTATATTGTTTTTTTGTGCCAAGTATAGCCTCTAATGCATTGAAAGTGCGAGGTATTGTTTTGCTGTCCAGAAACAGATTCTATGCGCCTGTTACAGAAAATCTCGAAAAATCCCTGAATTTTACCTTTTTCTGATATTTTTAGACAGCAAGGCTGATACTTTTATGTATATTTAGTTAGTTTTGAGTTTGCTGATTTGAGCTACAGAAGTGCCTCTAAAAATTCGATCTTTACAGACTGTTCAGTTTTTGACAGATTCTGCCTTTATTTTGTATCCGTCTCTTTTATTATCGTCAAGTGTGATACTATCTGGAGGAGTGTCATCTTGAGGCTTAGTAAATAGTAGCTAATGCCTAATAAAGTTGTTTGCAATATGTTTTGTGTTGAACACATGTGCATTTCAATTTATGAGCACTAACCCTCTAATCAGTTTATGAGAAGTTTTGTGTGAAGGGAGTTTTTAAGTTTTGAACGCCACGGTGATGTGAGAATGGAGAAAAGCTTAAGCTTGGGGATGCCCCGATGCATCCTCCTGGAATATTCAAGAAGACTCAAGCGTCTAATCTTGGGGATGCCCAAAGGCATCCCCACTCTTCGTCAACAACCATCAGGTCGTTTCGTTGAAACTAAGTTTTTATCACTTTACATATTATGTGATATTCTTGGAGCGTCTTTTGTTTTGCTTTCAGTTTTGTTTTGTTTTGTTTGCTGGTCATTACAATGTTAGATCATATCATGCTTGTTTGGGAGAGAGACACGCTCCGCTTTTTCATTTGAATACTCCTTTGCTTCGCTTATATCTTGTTGAGTATTCTTAGCTACTGTTTGTTTGCTAGTAAGCTCTCATTTTTAACTTTTATATTGTTTAGAGCTGCTAGTTGTTGATGTTAAACTCTCTTGTTCTTCACTTATGTTTGTTGAGAGTTGTTATTGATGAATTGCTTGAATTGTCAAAGTGAAAAATGCTATCTATGTGATATTGGAATGAAAAGAAATCCTGCATAGTCTTGTAGATCATTGTGTGGATACTTGATGCTTCTCAATTGTTTTGAGATAGTAAGATGAATGCTTAAAGTTGCTGGTTATTTGAGTAGGAATTGATTAGTAAAGAAATATTGTTAAGAACTTGAAGTTGTGTGGTGTTTCGTAGTTGTTAATTCATAAAGCTAATCTTTCCATCAAAAGAACTGTTTGGTCGACAAGGGAGACAGTCTGGAGTGTTTGTGGTTATGATTGATGGATGTCTTATGTGATTTGTTACCGGTTAACGTAGGATGTTTGCATATACCTTTTAAATCCGCCAAGCCAAAAACTTCGTACTGAGTGTGATGTCCACTCGTGCATCCAATCCCCAAAGCCAAACTTTCTTGCCAGCTGAGTCCACCATATCTACCCATGCATGGTATTTCTTGCCATTCCAAGTAAATTTGTCATGTGCTACCTTTAAAACTTTTCAAAATTTTCCCGTTTTGGTGTCTCTGTTTCTAAGCTCATGAGGAAGTAAGGAGGAAAGTTCTGTTATAGCTTATGTCGAGCAAGGTCCTACCCCTGGTGAGCATGGAATATGTGCTTACTTTAATTTTGCCGAGAGCTGGTGCGGGTTCCCAGCCCACAAAATATAAATATAACTCACCAAACAACTCCTTCACACAATGCAAACCTGAGAAATCAGTCAAACATTGGTTAGTGACAAATAATGGAGAATTAAGAGGAATGTTCTCATTCCTCAAAGGAGAAATCCCCAATGCATCTCTCAAAATTGTTTTTCATATCTGTTTTTCAAAATTAAAAAGCTCTAGCACATGACTAATCCCTGCTTCCCTCTGCGAAGGGGCTTTCTTTTACTTTTAAATGTTGAGTCAGTTTTCCTATACCATCATTTCCACCAAAAAGCAAACATCTAGCGGTAACCCTGGGTAGCATTGATCATATTGCATCGTTATGAGTAATCATAGGCCTGTATATTGACTTTATCCATGAAGATAAGCCGTTGAAGGTTGAAGCTTTTTGCTATTGCTTTTATCTTCCTTTGTGTCGATTCTCAAACACTTTTGTCGTGGAACCATTACCTTTGAGAATTATCAAATATGTGGGTCACATTGCTTTCATGTTTTTAACGTATTATTTATGAAAGGTTTTTGCTTGAATGATCATCTTGGTTATTCATTTGCTTTCTTGTTATCAACTATAGAAAATTGTTTTGGATCATTTCATTCGCATCATATGTTTTACATTACTATCTTGATCAAGATTGTGTTGGTTGCATGTCTCATCAAAATTATTTTATTATCACTTACCTACTCGAGGACGAGTAGGAGTTAAGCTTGAAGATGCTGATACGTGTCAAACGTATCTATAATTTTTTATTGATCCATGCTTGTTTTATATCAATGTCACATGTTTCTACTATCATATTATATCATTTTGAGGCATTTTATTGGACTAACCTATTGACAAGATGCCCAGTGCCAGTTCCCTGTTTTTGTGGCAGAAAGTTACTACTGGAAATATTCTCGAAATTGGACGAAAATTTAGGACGATTTATTATTCAAGAAATGAGGAAGGGAGCCAGAAGGGCGACCTCGGGGGAGGCCCACAGGGCAGGGGCGGCCTCCCACCGTGGGGCAAGGTGGGGTCGCGGCCGCCGCCCTCCTTTGCCCCTCGGGCGTCCCCTCACGACGCCCTTTCGCCTATAAATTGTCCCCGACGCAAAAACCCTAACCCCCGAAGGATTTTCCCAAATACGATACAGAGCTCCGCCGCCATCGCCAACAAGTTTCGGGGTCAGAAGGTCCTGTTCCGACACCCTGCCGGGACGGGGATCGACCTACGGAAGCCATCTCCATCAACACCGCTGCTTCCCGCGATGAGGAGGGAGTAGTCCCTCGCCGGGGATGAGGCTTATACAAGTAGCTATGTGGTTATCTCTCTCTCCCATGATGTGATCTTCATTGTGATCATGAGCTTTGTTGATATAGTTGAATACATGATGTTTCCCCTTATGTATTGGATATGATTTTGCTCAAGTGGTGTTATGTAGTATAAGTTTGGGAGTCACTGTTGTGATCATGGCATCTCGGTGACAGTGTGGGTGCCGTGTGTGACTCTAAAGATAAAAGCTTAGAGGGATCTTCATCATGAGTTTGTTCTTTATTATTGTTGGATTGAATAGATCATGAGGTTTCTTTATGCTTGTGTTATTGAAGAAAGAGACTATTCAAGAAATATGTTGTGGTGTTTGTTAGTACTATCTTTGGATGCGGATAGTGACAGCATGAAGTGTCCATAGATGTGGAATACGAACTCTAAGGTGTGATTTTCGTAGCCCTATGCAATTCTCATCCTATTTGATCCACGAAAGAATGATCTCCGAGTAACGTCTACCATGCATGTTGTTTTGTGGGAACTATCATGTGTTTAATTATGTTAATGATGTTGAGAGTAGTCACTAGTGAAAGTATGAAGCCTAGGCCTTGTTTCCAAGCATTGATACACCGTTTTTAGTCACTTTTGTCACTTGTTCGCTTGCTGCCATTTTTATTACAGAATTACAAAACCTCGTTTTACCATCTATATTACCCATATTTTAATATCTCTTCACCGAACTAGTGCACCTATACAACTGACAATTGTATTTGGTGTGTTGGGGACACAAGGGACTTCTTGTATCTTAATTGCAGGATTGCTTGAGAGAGGATACGTTCAACCTCTTCCTCCCGTGGATTCGATAAACCTTGGGTTACTCACTTAAGAGAAATTTGCCGCTGTCCTACAAACCTCTGCGCTTGGAGGCCCAACAAGTATACAAGAATATAAGTGTGAAGTAGACATCAGGCTCCCCGCGCTTGGTATGCTCGTCTCAGTTCCAAGTTACAGGAGCTTGGTTTTTCAGCATCTAAAGCTAATACTTCGTTATTTTTTTACAATAAAGGGGGAGTCTCTATCTTTATGCTCATCTACGTTGATGATATTGTTGTAGTAAGCTCCTCAGATTCAGCTGTTGATGCTCTTTTGGGTGATCTTGGTATGGCTTTTGCGCTGAAGGATTTAGGAGACATGCCCTTCTTCTTGGGAATTGAAGTCAAGAAGACTACTGATGGTATTATTCTGTCTCTGGAAAAATATGCTAATGAACTGCTTGCACGTGTGAACATGACAATGTGTAAATCTGTTGATACTCCCTTGTCAACTTCGGAGAAGCTATCTTTGACTGATGGAGAGGTGTTGAGTAGCGAGGATTCTACTCGTTACAGGAGTATAATGGGTGCCTTGCAGTATATTACCTTGACCCGTCCTGACATTGCTTATTATGTCAATAAGGTGTGTCAATTCTTACATGCACCTACTACAGTTCACTGGACAACAGTCAAAAGAATTTCGAGATATTTGCATGGGACCATCTCTGTTGGCTTACGACTGAGTAAGTCCGAGTCTATACTTGTCAGTGCATTTTCTGATGCTGATTGGGCTGGATGCCCAGATGATCGAAGGTCCACATGTGGCTTTGCTGTTTTCTTTGGATCCAACTTGATCTCATGGAACGCAAGGAAACATGCTACAGTTTCTCGCTCAAGTACAGAGGCTGAATATAAAGCCTTAGCAAATGCCACTGCAGAAGTGATATGGGTACAAACCTTGTTGAAAGAACTAGGAGTACCACAGCCAAGAGCTGCATGTTTATGGTGTGATAACATTGGAGCTACGTATCTTTCTGCTAATCCTGTATTTCATGCAAGGACAAAGCATATTGACGTGGACTATCACTTTGTTCGAGAACGAGTAGCTTAGAAACTATTGGACATACGGTTTATACCTTCAGGAGATCAGCTAGCGGATGGTTTTACGAAGACACTCACTACTAGCCAGTTAAATGCTTTTAAACGCAATCTTAACTTAGATAAGTTATGATTGAGGGGGAGTGTTAAACGTTGTATGTAATCCATATCCGTGGTGGAGTTGTATTTGGTCTCCATATGTACAAGTCCTTAGCCTATAGCAACACAATTGTAATCATGTATATGTCCAATATAAATACACACCGAGCGCCCCAAGTTAGGGTATCACTGCATAACAAATTCTTTCAGAAGTTACTCTCTCTATCACTCCATGTATTTAGTATTTTAGTTAATCGTACAAATTGGTAAGCACAACTAGCTAGCATTGTGGAGCCACATTTGAGCGTAAAAGTATTCTCAGTTGTCAGATTAGACGCTGTCAAAGATTTATCATAAAAGATGAATACCCTATCTTCTAGTACCAAGATTTATAGCCGTACACTGCTCATATCTCTGTTGTTTTTCATTTTCTTTTAGTGTTTTGCAGGCCTAGATGAATGATAAATATTCTGTTGACAGCAGGTTGATACGTTGCTGGCTATAGGCAGCCAATACCAGTTATTGTGTGTAAATGTTCTTTTTTTGTTAGGCCAATAATTTATTTCTTCATCTTACTGTACCAACTTCTTGTACTGACAAGTTCACAATGCTTAGTTCGGCACACAATCATGTTGTTTACTGTAGAAGTACCTTCTTCGGTTAGTAAGTATGGTCTCTTGATTGCTGGCACACTATCTCTATTCTCTTACCATAGTAATAGATTTCTCTTTACGTAATGTACTTAACTTTTGTTGTTTTCTATTACATTTGCTATGATCTACATATGGTCCAGCAACTGTCCTCTCCCTCCCATTGGACCCGTCCTACCAACATGCAGGACACGAAGGGGCTAGAGGTGGTGCTGCAGCTGAGCAGCTCCATGCTCCTAGCAAGTCTCCCCCGGAGTTTCAGCTAGCTCCGCTTTATATCAATCCCTCTTGTTTGGTAAGCAATCCTAGTAACAAGAGGGGCATCGGATCAAGCGAGCAGATGGCTGGGCGAGGATCGATGCCGATCGGTGGTGCACTGCAATTAAGAGACCGGCAACTTAGATGTATGAAGCATGGTCGTGTACCAACGACCAGGTTAGTCATGCTTTTCCTCTGAAAAAAACTGGTCATAGTTAAGCCTTAAGCAGCTTACACTACTGTGCAGGTCTAGCGTAGACTAGTTACTAATGTGGGCAAGAGCTCGGTGGTGCCTATTCGGTGTGCTACCATCGACCTTGATGCCATCCTTCAGGGTTTCCCCGCCTTGCGCTCCCATTTCCCTATCCGATATTTGGGGCTCCCGTTGTCGGTCCATCGTCTTAGAGGAGTGGACTTTCAGTTTGTCGTGGACAAGATGGCGAGAAGGCTTCCTATTGGGCAAGGAAAGTACATCACCACCGCCGGGAGGGTGGAGCTTATCAAATCCGTTACTACGTCGCAAGCTATCTACACGCTCACCTCTTTGGCTCCTCCAAAGAGCATTATGACGGCGATCCGCAAGCTTGAGCGTGCCTTTCTTTGGGCGGCCTCGGATAAAGTCACGGGAGGCAAATGCAAAGTTAAATGGGATGTAGTATGCCGGCCAAAAAATATGGGAGGACTTGGTGTGTTGGATCTTGCGAAGTTTTCTAGAGCCCTAAGATTGCGGTGGCTTTGGTTGGAATGGACGGAACCGGAGAGGCCTTGGGTCGGTTTGGGGAACCCATGTGATGAGAGGGACGTTGATCTTTTCTATGCTTCCACTTCCATTGTTGTTGGCAACGGGAAGATTGCCAAATTTTGGCACTCCCCTTGGCTTGATGGTCTCAAGCCTAAGGGCGTGGCTCCATCCATTTTTGCCATCTCCGAGCTCAAAAACTTCACCATCCACAAGGCCTTGGAGGACGATTTTTGGATTCGGAACCTCAACATGGGTGGTGGCATCTCGGCCTCACACATTATGGAGTTCTTCTCCCTTTGGTGCAAGCTTCAGGAGGTGAACCTCAATGCCGAGATAGTAGACTCTATTTCTTGGAAGCTCACCTCCTCTGGGGTTTACTCTTCGGCCTCGGCATACGTGGCGCAACTTGAGACTTGCCCCACTTCCTTCATGATGCCGGCGGTTTGGGGAGAATTGGGCTCCTCCCAAGTGCAAGCTTTTTGCGTGGTTAATCCTTCAAAATAGAGTTTGGACGGCGGATCGCCTTGCTAGGCGGGGTTGGCCAAATTGTGGCCTTTGCCAACTTTGCAAGAGAGAACCGGAGACCGCGGCGCACCTTCTATTTCAATGTCGGTTCTCCCTCCGTGTATGGCAAGGCCTCAAGAGCTTGGTTCGGAGCGGACGATCTCGACATTGCACAATGGAGCTCTTTTGGCACGGTGAAGGATTGGTGGTGCTCTCTTACTGGTGGGCTTGGTGGGGGTCGTCGTCGGAAAGGCCTTTCCTCCTTGCTTCTCCTCGTCGCTTGGGAGCTTTGGAACGAGAGAAACACTAGAATCTTTAAGCATGTTGCTTCTATGCCCGCCTTTGTAATCTCTCAAATTAGGACGAGCACCTCTCTTTGGGGTCTAGCGGGTGCGAAGCGGTTGGGTGCCATGATACCGCGAGAGTAGGCTTTTGTCCCCAAGGCCGTCGCCTTGGGCTTGTGTTGTAATTCTTACTCTCTCTTAATTAATGAAATAGGCAAAGCTTTTGCCTCGTTTCAAAAAGTAAGTGCAAATGGAGCCCGAGCTAGCTACATATAGCTCGTTTTGTACAAAATTCAAAATCGACCTTTTTTAGTTTTTAAAAACCAAGAAAAAATGTCAGATGTAGATAATGTCTAGATCTACAGTCCTGCAAAATTTTAACTCCAAATTCATTGTATTCTGGGCTACATAAAAAGACAAATCAGGCAAAATTTCAATTTTTTGAACTCTCTACTGTTCACCACCCAGATCCACCAATTTGTCATTTTATGCAGCCCACAATACAACAAATTTAGAGTTGAAAATTTGCACACTTGTAGATTTTATCACTATCTACATCTGGGTTTTTTTCCCGATTTTTTAAAACATAAATATGCAAATTTTGATTTTTTCAAAAAACGAGCTACATGGAGCTCGGGCTCCAAAACGCCTCAGGCTCTAGGTGGCTTCATGGATGGGTCAGCGCCAACAGTGAGAATTAAGAAACCAAGTCAATACCATGATCGATCTTGTTCTCGGCTTCTTTGGCCAAGGTTGATCATAAAGGGAACAGTGCTTGGTTGATTTATATAGTGAACTTCTCTTCCTCTTTCGAAAAGTAGCAAAGCGGTGTCAGGTTGGAAGCCTGCGGGCCAGTCTGTTCTAGTGTGGCTCTCTGTCGCATTTGGTTCACCTTGTTGTTGTGTCTATTTTTACACGAGCGATGTAACTGTCAGGGTTGGTGCTTGTGCATGTCGAGCTGATAGGTAGCAGAACCGTCCCCTTACAGCTGCGTACTGAAACTCCCGCGTTTTAAGTTGATGTACCCTTGAAAAGAAGCGCCCGCACAATGTGCTAGTTCATTGCTAAAATCAGTGGCGGAGGCAGCTCTTCGATTCTGTGTATACAATGTAGTCAAATGCATGTATTTTATAGTAGTTTTAAAATAATTTTTACATGATTAATGCTTATATTGTAAAAAAACTGGGTAGTCAATTGAATCGATTGGCTATTGATATATCAGATGATGTCGTTAGTGATTTTTGGTTGTTTTTGTGTTTTATCGTTTTTCTTTCTATGACGCAGTCTTATTACAGATCCTATATATCAGTACTTTTGTCGTTCTGATTTTGTTGTGTTGATCTGTAGGAGAGGCGACGCACCGGCGGACGGCGGCCGGCTTGGCCCAGCGACGCGCTGCACGGCGCGGCGGTGGGATGAGGCGTGGCAGTGGCGGCGGACGGCCACGCGCGGTGGGGAGCGGCCGGGCCGCGAGCCGGAGCTGGGCATGCGCGGCGGAGCCGGCGGGCGCCGGAGCTGGAGGGCGCCGTGCAGCAGCGCAGGTCTTCCTCCTCCTCACTGGCACGCTTCCCCCTCAACCTCTTCTACGATTTCCCCCAGGACGTCCCTCCCTTGCAGATTTCCCTCACCCTAGATTGATGGGCAGGGTTTCGGTTGAATGGATCGGGGAACGGACGCGCTTTTGTGTTTCGAGGCAATCCCTTCATGTTACGGGCGATTTTCATGGGTTCTCGATGTTTCATCCGTTCAGGCGTTCTTGCAGGTATCTTGGGGCTGTAGCGGGGAGTACAGGAATCGCATTTAGAGACGAGCAAAAGGTGTGTGAATTGTTCACATTAACTAATTGGCCGTGCCTTCTTTGAATTCTTCTGACCCCTTTCACATTATTATTTTTCAAATATCCAAGGGTGGTAGGATTATTTCTTTGGCACCTCCCTATTATTAAGTCATATATGTGTCACTACAACTGCTAATCAGGATTTTTGTTTTTGTTTGCAGTACAAGTTCCTGCAAGAAATTAATTAATCATCCCAATAAAGCTCCTTCTGGTTAAGAGATGGGATCACCAAAATTATTATGCGATGTCCTTTCTACACCCAAATTTCTGAATTTGCAGTAAGTCTTAATACTTACATTTAGAAGTATAGAAATTTTGGTGTTTGTGAAGTTGCAATGTCTGTTTGTCGATCTGCTATTGCTGAAGTTCAATTCAAGAAAACAACATCTCGCTGTTTTTTCATCTAATTTTCTTTTGAGGATCTGGGTATATGCGAAGTCATTATCGGTGGATGGAAGATCAGGGAAATTTTGTAGAGATGACACACCTGCCATGGATTACTTCAAATTTTGGTTCTACATGCATATGGCTTAGTTTCATGTAAATATTAACCTCAATAGGCCAACAGAAGATCGCCAATATCTATTGCCAAACTGACATACATGTCGTACCATCCATTTCGTTGGAAAATTTTGCTGCTTCTGTGCTGGCATACAATATGCAACATAATCTGTAAGTAGAGCTTAGGAGGCATCCTTTCAATATCTGATAGTATAGCCTCTCTTTTTTGGTAATAGCGGTATTTTAGAGAGACTTTTAGAGAAGGATAAAACTGAAATCTAAGCAAATCATATGTGTTCAGAGGCTACTAAAAGGTGTTATTGACTATCATTTTCATTTGTCTCTGACATACACGCTCTATTCAGAAATCACCTAATGTTCTTTATCATGTGCAGTAATAGCATCTGTATTGGAATGCATGGAAGTATCTTAGAATGGGTTTTACTCTCCTTGACTGTACTCACTACTCAGTACTGGCCACCTATTCCTGGGGTTAATTTTTCAGGGCAGATGTACAAACCAGCACCTTCAAAGTACAGTTTTTTTACTTCCAAACGCCCATTTTCTTTTTACTGAGGCTGTCGAGACAGTTGTTCTCCATATTATTATGGATGATTTACATATGACAAGGTAATGTATGAGAAATATTAATTTCTAAAATCATGGTGTTATATTAATTTTTAGATAGATAATGCAGCCAAAAAACTCGGTTACTTCTACTGAATTTCAGAGAGGGTAGCTACCTTAGTTTTTGTCTGAAAGATGTTCCTTTTCCAAGTTCAGTTCTGTTGAATGAATGGCTATATTTGTCACGACCAGGCCAACAATAATGAATTTGGTAACAGAGATTTCTAGAGGGACTAAGGCAGATTCTTTGTTTCTTAACGGAGAGTTTAACGATTCAACAGGACAGTTGAGTATCTGCTTAATGCGCTTAAATAGGAAGAGTATTCAAGTAACTTGAAGTTCTGTAGTACATCATCTTTAGGCTGTTCTTGATTCTTTCTGGTTTGTTGGCCCATCGTTGTGTGCGTCTGACCCGCTTGCAAAAGCTGTCAGTTGTACGCAACAGGATCGTCCTATCTGCTGCTCTGGCCAGCGGACCGAAAGAGCTCGCAACTTCTGTCAGCCATGCGCACGGATGGCATTTGTGCAAGCTCTTGCGTGTTGGTAAGTGGCAACCGAACTATTTGTCCAAAACTGTTTGATGGAATCCTTTTCATGATTTGCAAGTTGTATAGTGTCGCTGGGTGTTGACAAATTATGTTACCATGACAAACTTAATTACTAAGTTGTGTGCTCACAGTCATTTACTTTTAGACTTCTGATTCGTTTGATTTCACTATCCCAGGTTATTTAATATAGAGTTTCATACAAGTGCTTGGTTCTGATCAGGTCACTGGAACTCAGACGACATTTTGGTTCCATGACTCCATGAGGCCTCTACTTTGGAAGTTTTCTGGAAAGTGCAACAAATTTAAACCGCACATGACATGTAGCTGTATGCGTAAATGTGGTCGATTTATTCGAAATTCAAGCATCGTTCCTATATCTAAGCAATGTAGAGATCAGCAAACGCAAGAAAACATTTATGGGTTAGACTTCATCGTCGCTGACCACGAAGTATTTATTCAGAACCTTGAGTATTACATCTATTTTTCCTATTTACTTATTACTACCTCAACTTACTGAAACTTCTCCTTCTGTTTAAATTATTTTTCTTTCCACTGTTATCAAGAAACCACTACTATAATGCTGATCCTGCAATGTTTTAAATCTGTACTCCTTTTGAATCAATTTTTTAAGCTTCCGATATTATGATGAAATAATTGTCGCAGAAGCTAATCTAGCAACATTCTGAATCTCCTGAATCATACTTTGTTTAGATCTTGGACTAACCAACATAAACAAGGTGCTCGCATTTTTACACCTTTCTAACAATTTTTGATATTTTTTGCATGAAAATAATATTAAGATTTTGTTTTCATTCTAGGGAAACACAATGGACAGATACATACCAACATATCGTATTGATCAGTTCAAGGAGTTACTAAATGAAGCCTCAGTCTATACCTTGGATTTTTTTCATTGTTGATGACGCACTAAAAAATACAAGAGGACAGAACATCTATTCGCAATTAAGATTACTAGACAAAGGAAAATTCATATAACACATCTAGGTATCGACGCCTAAGCGCAACATCAGAGCCAAGGTAATTTTCCTTATGAATTGTACTTATATTTGACAAATAACCAGTGTATATTGTCATTTTTGCCTTATTCCTAACTGTACTCACGGCCTGTACATGATGTCAATTGGCCTGTCCAGCACCTTCACTCAATGGTACTAAATCTAGCAACTTACTTGGTTATGCCCGTAAATCCTTATCTTAGATTATATAGACATCCTTGATATGTTCATCATATACCTAGGCCTTCTTCGGTCCTCCCCCCCAAACGTATAATACGAGGAGCCGATTCTAGCTGTTTTTTGAAATCCAGTCGAGCCGTATTTTTTTAAGCCAACTCGGCTGACTTAGCTCTGCGGTTGAGCCGAGCCGATCACAGATCGCGTTTGTTTATTTTTTTTTCGATTCAGATCGCGTTTGTCTAAAAATTAAAGTATTATGGACAAAGCAGGATTCGAACCTGCGTCTACAGAGCGCTGCACCCCATGCAATGCCACTGGGCCGACTCTGCCTTTGTGATTTGTTATTCATCTTGCGCATCTTATTCAGACCTCCGATCGACGTAGGGTTTCTGTTTGACACGGAGCCCCACGTTCTTTCAAACCGCCCGATCACGCGCCCTCGTAAACCTAGGAGGCCGCCGCGCGATCAACGCTCCCTACATCCTGATCCACCGCCGCGCGATCGACGCTCCCCTACAGCCTGATGCACCGCCGCCCGATCGACGCGCCCTGCACCTGATCCCGCCGGCCGATCGACGCGCCAGTGAGGGTCGCCGCACCATTGGCGCCTGGATCCCGCTTCCCGTCCGCCTTCCTCTCCGCCTCTCCTCGCTCCGGCGCCGCCACGAGCTCGCCCCCCCAACGCCACGCGCTGGCTAGCGCGTCCGAGTTCCATCTCGCCCGATCCCCGCTCTGGCCTCGCCCGATCGCCGCTACGTCGGTTGGTAGGCATCGTCGACTTCGTCTCACCACAACCGCCGCACGCTCGGCCTCGTCTCGCCACCACCTGTGGATCTTCAAACGTGGGTCGCGCTCGTGGTGGTCAGTCGTGTCGTGGGCAACGTCCTGGCGAACGCTCGATCTCCGGGTCATCGTCGACCTCTTCTGCGGCAAACCCCTTCATCTGTACGTGGTACACGAGGAGGGCGACCACATCTACATCGAAATTCTTTGGCTTCGCGCCAGGGCAGTGAGTGCTTCTGATCTATATTGTTACCAGCAATTTCACTTAATGTAAGGTCCCGCTTGGTTCTTCGGTGCAGATTTTCTTCTTAGTTATACAAGTGCATGGCTGATCCAAAGCGAGCCCTAATAGTTCTTTCACCACTAGTCAGTGCATGGCTTCATCTAGTGAATGCTAAATTTTCTTACTTAGTTATGTAGCCAGTACTGTGCAGTGGTTGTTCCTGCTATGGCGCCGAAGTGTCCACATTTAAGCAATGGTTTTAGTTCAGAAGAAAAATAGTTGCCCACTGTATTTAGTTGACTTAACCAATGCCAACCTAAAATCATAATTTATTTTATGTGGGCTAAACTTGCAACGAATAGCACAGATTTTAAATTTTGCTTTCAAATATTTTATTGATGTATTCCTCATGCTTGTTCCAAAATTTTCAATCGTCAAGAGGATTGTTTAGTTCGTTCTATACTCAAAATTCTCGTATTTATTGTGCAAATTATGGAAGCAAATAGTCTGTTCATGTGCTTTAAATTTGCATATATACTTCTTACATGAAATGAATTATTGTTGTGGATCATTTTCTAGCAGTTTTTTTTAAATGAAAATTTTATAGCTAATTTTACTTTGTACATGAATATTAAAGGGATGGAGGACTTCAGCTCATATACCATTGCTGACACAAATGAGAATGCCAATGATGACTCTAATGGCAACGCTGAATCTTGGTCGTACGAGGACGACCATATAAGTGTGGAGGAGAATGATGACGGTGCCGATTCGTGGCCATCGTACGCAGATGTTCCTCCAGAGGACAACCATCTAGGTGGTGATGACGAAGCTAATGAACATAACAACCCTTATTCATCGTTCTCAATTTTTCCTCCAGAGGACGACCATTTTGGTGGTAATGAAGCTGATGATGATAACGTGAGTAGTGTGTATTATGTTTTTCTCAATTGTAACTGACAACAGTGGACCTTACAGTTGTTTTGTTTAAATTGTGTAGGTAGTTGTCTACGGTGAAAATGAAAATGAGCACAACGATTCAGAGGGAGAGGTGGTCGAATCATGTGCTGATAACATCAGTCAGGTATGTTGATTATTTTGTATGATCATCAACTGCAGTAGGACAATTTATAAGTGTCTTTTTGTGTGTGCAGGTGGTTGGTGGTGATAGTAATGGGAACCACGACCACGGCGATCACAACAAACCGTTCATAGACATAGAGAATGTTGAAGATCAGCAAAGAGCACTCGATAACTACTGGAAGATAATGGCCAAGACTTTTGCCTCCGACATGGAGGCATACGATTTCTATAACAACTACGCGAAGCAGCATGGCTTCAGCATAAGAAAGGATAGGCTTAAGAGAAGAAAAGGTATTGGAAGAGAAGTACGGTTGAGAAAGTTTGTCGGCCGCACCCGTAGGCTAAGACCTGAGACTCAGTGCAACTGCATGGCGGAGCTGACGGTGAAGTTTGACATATCCCGTCAGGTTTGGTATGTTGCAAAGTTTTTGGACGATCACAACCATGTCCTAGCTCGATTTGATGAAGTCCCATTTCTCTGGTCACATAGAAAGATTAAGGATTTTCAGAAGGCAGAGATAATAGCACTCGGAGCGGCTGGGATTAGAAAGCATATGATCATGCAAAATTTTATCAGCAGATATGGAGGGTATGACATGGTAGGCTTTACCAGGAAGGATATATATAACATGTGCTGCATGGAGAAGAAGATGCTCCTACATAACGGAGATGTTGCCACGGCCGTTGGCATTATGGAAGGCAGAAAGGAGAGGGATCCGGAGTTCATCTTTGAGTATCGGACGGATGAGGAAGGACGTCTCACGAGCATGTTCTGGTGTGATTCCCAATCACGCCTGGACTACCAAGATTTTGGTGATGTAGTGGTTTTTGACAGCACGTACAAGATGAATCGCTATGCAATGCCATTCATTCCATTCGTCGGTGTAAATAGTCACCGAAAGACAACGGTTTTTGGGTGTGCCATTGTATCAGACGAAAAAGTAGAAACATATGTGTGGTTGCTGGAGACATTTTTGAAAGCAATGTGTCAGAAGAAGCCGAGGTCGATAATCACGGATGGAGACGCTGCGATGATGAAGGCTATTCGGAAGGTTCTTAAAGACGTGAGGCACCATTTATGTTCATGGCACATTGAAAAAATATGCAAAAACACTTGAATTATAAGTCTTTGAAGGAATTCAGGTCACTTATATACTACTCGACATGACATGCCGTCTGGGAGCAGAGATGGAACGCGTATGTTCGAATATGGCAAACGTCTAAAACCACATCGTGGCTGAGTAGGATGTATAAGATGAAGCATTACTGGGCCGCCTCTTATCTTTCGGATGGCTTTTTCCTTGGCATGAAAAGCAACCAGAGGAGTGAAAGTCTGAATTCAAGTCTTCATCTTCACCTAAACTTCGGTATGACAATGGTCGATTTGGTTTTGCACTTTGAGAACTGCACTATTCGGCAGCGTGAAACAGAGGCGCATGACAACACTATTTCTAGACATTCTAAACCAGTGCCAATTACCAATTAAAAGGATATTGAGGAGGCATGTGCGGATGTATTCACTTATGTGAACTTCTACATTTTGCAAGGAGAACTGAAACTAATCGACGAGCTCGACATTTTTGAGAAAATAGTGGGGAATCATGGATATACAAAGTTTCTGGTGTCATGAAAAAATAGCCGCAAGAACATATTTATTGTGGAGTACACCCCAGCAGACTTGAATGAGACTATAAAGTGCAGCTGCAGGAGAATGCTTCGGAAAGGGCTCCCTTGTAAGCATATCCTAATTGTATTGAAGCACCTGAAATTATCTAAGATACCTAGCTGTTGTGTTCTAAAACGGTTATCAAAGGCAGCAAGAGGCGGCTTGCCATCCAAGCGCGTGAGTGATCTGTTCGGCTGGGGTTGGGCAAGTGCAGAGGATCGTGCAGCATACGGTGATCTTTGCCAATTAGAGGCAGAAGCAAACCATGTTGCATGCAAAGACGCATTCCTGATGAAAAAGTTGAGAGATGCTCTAGAGGATATAATATCATATAAGCATGTACCAAAGGTTAAGGAGGATGGGACCAGCCATGTTAGCAACGAGAATTCACAGCCTTTTAGAGTACATGCAGTTCCAGCTGGTGATCCTGTAAAGGTTTCCACGAAGGGCGGGCGTAAGAAGGGTGCAAAAAATGAGGATCATCCGACAACGAAAAATGGAAGACCTTTGGGGTTTAATGAGGGGCCCCGGGAACGTCTGTGCAGCATTTGCAAACAAACAGGGCATACGAAGCCCACATGCCCAGACAATCCAAAGTAATAGAATATTTTTTTCTTATTATTTCGGCTGATTGATTACATCATGAGCATTTTCTTATTGCTTGTATCTATTGTATGCAGGAATAAGGTTTAAGAAGCGAATTGGGCGTGTATAATCGTTCATCGTTGTTGGGAGCAGTGCGATGTTGGAACCGAGTATCAACCACAAGCTCATCACGGTTGCAAGGCTGACATGCAGGATGATTACTTTGCTTCTGTTTTGGATAATTCCTTCGTTTACTGTTCTGATTGTAATAAGAAGGCCCCCAGGTGTGTGTTTGTGTTGTGTCTACGGGTGTAAGTGTCTGTTGCATCATTGCGTGTTGCCTCCGAAACCATAGAGCGCTTCAGGTGACGCTCTACTCAGATTGATCTGCCACTGGATATTAGCGTACTCCTTATTGCATCTTGTAAGCTCGATGATTATCTCCCAGCTTATTGCATGCATCTCACGCCAGCGTTATAGACTCCAGCGAGCGAGTGCTTTGGTCGCACTGCATGCTTGCATGCAACACACAATTGTAGTACGTAACCAGCCTAGTAGGTCCATGCATGCATGCACCTTCAAAACTAATCCTGATTAAGCGGCAGTCCAAGACTCCAAGTTCTCAATGTAACATATGGTCCGTGAAACTGAACGTTTGTTCTGTAAGGATTAAACGGCAGCATGTGCATTTACTGCTCAGCAGATGTGGGACATTCAACTGTAGCAAAATGGTAGGGCAAATTGAAATACATGTCAGAATACAATGCCAGTACGAATCTTGGGACAAAAGCATCGGCTTAGATAGCAGGTGCATCTGGACACGGGAGCCAAAATGAATATCCGTGAATATGTTTGCTTATTTAATAGTATAAGTAGAGATGAAATCGACGGCGGGGGTCGTTTGTTTTAAAAAAAAACACAAACTGATCATGTTTATTAAATTGCGTGTGAATGGCACAAACCAATTGCGTTTTCGATTTTTGCATACAATAATTAGAAGACAAAAAATTCCCAGGTTCTCATACACTAAAGAGCAGCACAAATTTGGTTTGAATAACATGTGCATATAACTAAAAAATACTAGATCACATCGTAATTTTTCCGCCACGGACATTCCAATGACGCAGGAACTAAGGTGTCTACTGGATCATGGCAATAATAAATTTCTTCGACTTCTCGCACGTATTTGAAGGGGAAAAAAGGATTTCGGCAACCATATGTCCTCTTGAGTCGTCAATTTCTTGCTGCCAAAAATATTTTAGAGGTATTAGTAATTAAATCTTATGCTATTATCAATTACAATTACACATGTAAATACTGCGTCCACCTGAGAAACTTCAGTTGTAAAACGTTCGCCATTCCAGCCCTCCATGCACCTCAGTACGAATAATCCACATGAAGTACTGGTAGAAGAGGTAGAAGTCAAACGACATACAAATTGTCAACAAAAGAGAGTAAACAGTTCGATGCAGCATATAAATAAATACCTACCCATCATTTTGTTGAGGCGTTTTATACTGTTTTATGCGCCATTTAGAAACATCTGGATAGTTTGTTTTCATGGTTACATTTGCCGAACTGATATCTCTTGCAATTTCCGATATCTGAAATGTAGCAAGTTGTGGAGCAAGTTAGTAAGTAAAAAAGGTTTTCACACATAGTTATGAGAGAAGACTATACCAATTTTTCCACGTAAGTCTTGGTCGTCGAAAGGCCGTAAAACGAATCTAGAACCTGGAACTCTTTTTTCGGTATATGCATCACAACCGTGTTCCAGTGATCGCCACATACGTGGAGAGGGAAGAACATCTACGTATCAGAAATTAAAGATCGAAAAGTCAGGAATTATTTATCTTAGAAACTTTAGAATACGGACAATAATTACCTTATCAGCTTTGAAATACTCTTTAACTCTATCCACGGCTCCACGAATCTCCTTCGCTCTCGTGTTTCGCCTTGTGGTTAGGTAAAGAGTTAACGTACTGTCAGCCAGGTTCCGATCAGAACCAATGCGGGTAAGCATTTGTGACACGTAAGCATTTATGGCATGTAAACAATAAATTAGTGTGAATAAGGGCATGTAATCTCGTTACGACAACTTAAATGAAGAAGGGGGACTTGTATAATTACGGATGTATTTAGACGTTTATGATCAACGAAAAGTTTAAGCACGTCCGCAGTCAACGTGTCTCCCACAGCACTCTTGAAAACATGGACCCACATGCAAGGATTCTAGCCAGCTAGGTTTACCCCTGCCTACATTGGTTGCATGTGGACCCTTGCCAGCTATGTCTTCAAATTTAGGGCATGTGGACCCAATTACAGTAGTACTTCTGGCCATCTAGCTATACATCTATTATCACTGGGGCACATGGAGCCACCTAGAACACTCTCAGCCATCTAGGTCTAGCCTATCACCTTTGATGCACATGCAACACTCATAGCCGTCTAGTTGTATGTGGACCCATATGCGACACTCCTAGCCATCTAGTTATACATATCATGTGATGGGGGCACATGGACCCACATGCAAGGATTCTAGCCAGCTAGGTTTACCCCTGCCTACATTGGTTGCATGTGGACCCTTGCCAGCTATGTCTTCACATTTAGGGCATGTGGACCCAGATGCAGTAGTACTTCTGGCCATCTCGCTTACATCTATTATCACTGGGGCACATGGAGCCACCTAGAACACTCTCAGCCATCTAGGTCTAGCCTATCACCTTTGATGCACATGCAACACTCATATCCGTCTAGTTGTACATCTGTCGCATTTGGGGCATGTGGACCCACATGAAACACTCTCAGCATGTAGAACCACTCTTAAAAAGCTAGTTCAGTTCACCTAAATGGCAAGGGGCAAATATACCTGACTAGCTATGAGTGGTGCATGTGGGTCCACATGTGCTAGAGGTGTTAGAAGTGTACCTAGATGGCAGGGACTATTGCATGTGGGTCCACGCGTATCAAAGGGTCCAGGGCAAAATGTGTCTTGCATGTGGGTCCACATGTAAGAAAGGTGGTAGGGGTCCTCCAAAATCATCTCAAATTGTGTACCCATGATCTCCTAAACAAACATAGAGAGAATGTGAAGGTTTTACCATTTTTTTGAATTTTCTAATATTTATAGTGTCTCAGTGAAACTTAGGTGAAAATCTCGGAAATTACCCTAAAGGGATAGTTTAAACTTCCAATTTTTAAGTTTTTATTTTGTATTCCTGTTTGCTGCATGTTAGGCACCATGCACAACAAATTTGGGGTGATTTGGAGATGGTCGAAAAAATCACCTTCCTAGGGACAGGCCCGTCTGGTCTCACTTAAACTAGTTTTTGTAGGAAGATGATTTTTTCGACCTCCTCCAAATCATCTCAAATTTTGTACACATGATCTCCTAAACAAATATAGAGAGAATGTGAAAGTTTTACCATTTTTTGAATTTCCTATTATTTACAGTACTACGTCTTTGGTTTTAGTTTTAGGATGCTATTTATTTTCCAGAAACTGAAAAGGTGCGCTTATCTGGAAAATGAAAGTAATTGTGTGATCCAATTATGCAACAAATATTTGTTAGGTTTTTCCAGAAAATACTATTTTTTGAATCTGGACTAATGGAGCTCTGACGCCAGCCTTTGGTCCAATTCGAGCCCAGTTGGAGGAGAGTTCAAACTTCCAAATTTTAAGTTTTTATTTTCTATTCCTAATTGATACATGTTAGGTACCATGCACAACAAATTTGGGGTGATTTGGAGATGGTCGAAAAAATCACCTTCCTAGGGACAGGCCGTCTGGTCTACTTAAACCATTTTTTCTAGGAACGTGATTTTTTCGATCTCCTCCAAATCATCTCCTAAACAAACATAGAGAGAATGTGAAGGTTTTACCATTTTTTGAATTTTCTAATATTTATAGTGCCTCAGTGAAACTTAGGTGAAAATCTAGGTCTCCCCCGAACACCTTGGGGCATGTGGACCCACAAGCAACACAATTAGCCAGCTGGGTGATTACACCTGATGGCTAGGGATGAATATACCTGAATAGCTAAGAGTGGTGCATGTGGTTTCATATGTCACAAATGGGGTAGATGTGTACCCAAATGGTACTATCCTAGCAAACAATTAGCGAGCTGGGTGTTTACATGTCCCGTGATGGGGCACGTGGACCCACATGCAACTATCCTAACCAGCTAGATTTACACTTGTCTACCTTTCTTGCATGTGGACCCTTGCTAGCTATGTCTTCCCCTACCACTTTTAGGGCATGTGGACCCAAATGCAGCAGTACTTATGGCCATCTAATTTTACATCTATCACCTTCAGCGCATGTGGACTGACATGCAACACTCTCAGCCATACATGTCTATCCCTACCACCTTTGGGGGCATGTGGACCCACATACAACATCCTTAGGTAACTAGGTCAATAAACCTGGATGGCTATGGGTGAATAGACCTAGATGGCTACGGGTCAGGTTTCAAGCGGGGCGGGTTGCGGTTGTTCGCTACGTCCGGCTGGCGGCGCGATCGATCCCGGCAGCTGTTTGCGGGCTGGACGCCAGGCTCCGCTAGAATCAGCGCGGGGCAGAGCGGCGGCCCGCTGCAGCCCGCCAGCACCCGCCGTGCACAGTTTGGCCTCTAGTGGTGCTGAAGACCAACCGCATACGCTAACTGATTGCCAGGCATGTTCGTATACTAGTGAAGTTTTCAGGCGCAGCAGAAGAGCTACTCAGCACGGTCTTGATCAGAAACGATGCAGTTTTGCAGATCCAATAGTTAATCTCAAATTAGTTTCCCCGATAATCCCCGGCTAAAAATGCTTTTCCAAGATTTTGACTACCACAATTGCAAGATCCAAACTGATTCGAGAAAACTTGCATACGAACAAACAGATTAACTCAAATTTTCTTCCATTACAAATACTGAACCAAATAACTTATGCATACTGTGAGGACATCATTTTTTATATTTGCTCCACATTAGAAATCAAGCATTTCCTCTTGGCCTTGCAACATCAGCAACACCTTCAGGACATTGTTCCTCTTTATAGAACTGCAATGAAAGAAACCACAAAGGCTGAGTAGTACTCCAGAAATAATAAGAAGTACAAAAGAATCTAATCCAGATATAAGAAACAATATTCGGTAAGAATAATATGACTGAGCACAATAGAGCAGTATATTTATTAACAAACAAGGACACGCAGTGAGAGCACAGAATATAAAATGCAGCGGTCATTACCTAGCACAGAAACTGCTAGCGTGACCTAAGCATGTCTCCAGATGTCAATGTTCTTCTCAAAGGGCGTAAGTACAAGCTTGTCATTCTCTTCCAATCTACATAGAAGAATTGCTCCGAGCATTTAATAATTTCTCAAAAGGTGCAACAAGACACGTTAAACAAAACAACATTCAAATTTGTCAGCTGCTACAGCCTGCATTGTAAGTAGATCATAAGATATATTGTTATGCCTAATGGCCTAAGCATGCAAGATAGCAGGTTTGGTTCAGTAATGGCCTAATGCTGCATTAGCCAACAATGGACAGCAGCTAAGAAACAAAACATCAGTTGTCAATCAGGTTTTAGGCTTACCTAAGCTAATCAAGGGCCAACAACATCAGCATCTCTTCCATATATGTCAGCCCGTGTTCCATAAATAACATCAGTTGTTATTGTGTTGACATGAGTGGTTCCTGCAATGACAAAGAATGAATATCAGCAAGTTTTTTCATAAAATAAGTAATGACCATAGAATGCTAAATAGCAATAAGGAAGAGGTAATTACCACGAGGCCTCATCCAATCTTGCAAACATATGAGAGCCTCAACTGTGCTACCAACTAATCTGCTCCTATAATCACTTAGGACTCGTCCTCCGGTGGAGAAGGCGGACTCCGATGCAACAGTTGATGCGGGTACAGCCAAGACATCTTTTGCTATGCGGGATATAATGGGATACTTGTTTTCATTAACTGACCACCAATTTAGGATATCAAAGCCATCACCTTGTGGACAGAGATCTTCTTTCAGGTAAATGTCAAGTTCACTTAGCTTTGCTCGTTTTTGGTTATGTTCCTTGACCTGTACATCCCATTGATCCCATGGGTTACTAGTACCTATCACAACACTGCTGGATCCTTGATCATTATTCATTGCCGAGTCACAATCATGTGAAGAATATTCAACAAAGAGATCTTTGAATGTTCTCTTCACTTTATTAAGACACTTTGTTGCCTCACTTTCAAGTCCAGATTTTAAACAGAAGTCCAAGAATTTAAACTTGTATCTTGGGTCAAGTATTACTGGGAGACAAATATTCAAGAATGATAGCTTCCAATACTTCATCAATTTTTGCTGCATTACTATAACCATTGATTTAATGACAGCATCTTCATGTTTACTCTCACTTTCCAAGGTTAGACGAATCTTCCAAATTGCATGAAAGTATAAGTGTGCTGTTGGGTACAACGTACCAGAGACCAACCTAGTACCATCGAGGAAAACCTTCAGCAAGCCGCAAACAGCTTCTGCAGTTTCCCATTCATCGACTGAAGGTAGACATGTATAGGAAGTATCTTGCAACTTTAAAGCTGTGAATGCCCTCCTATACTCTAGAGCTGTTTTAACCATCGAGTGCGTGGAATTCCAACGCGTGGCAGAATCTAGAGACAGGTTAGTCTTGCAAGAGATTCCTTCTTGTGCAATCATTTCCTTAAACTTCTTTTTCCGAGGTGGCGAGCTTTTAACATATTTGATGCTTTCACGAATATTGTCTACTGCCTTGCAACTAATCATCAACCCTTCTTGAGTAATAAGGTTGATGACATGAGCTGCACATCGAACATGTAAAAGTTCTCCTTTGCAAGGCAGCAATTCCTTCCCTAGCAGATTCGATTTCATGTAGCTCATACACAGATTATTATTTTTATTTCTGTTTCATACATGTTAGACACAATGTACAATAACTTTGGAGTGATTTGGAGAAGGTCAAAAAAACAACTTCTTAGGGAAAGGCCGTCTGGTCTCACTTGAACCAGTTTTTCTAAAAAGTTTATTTTTTCGACCTTCACCAAATCATTAAAAAAATTCCACACATGAGATCCTAAACAAACATAGATACAACGTGAAGGTTTTACAAATGTTTGAATTTTCTACAATTTATAGTGCCTCACTGAAACTGAGATTAAAACCTCGGAATTTACCTTAAAGGGGCAGTGTAAACTTCCAATTTTCAGTTTTTTCTTTGCTATTTATGTTTCCTACATGTTAGACACCATGTACAACAAATTTGGAGTGATTTCGAGATGGTCGAAAAAATCAACTTCTTACGGAAAAGCCGTCTGGTCTCACTTGAACCAGTTTTCCTAAAAAGTTGATTTTTTCGACCTCCTCCAAATCATTTAAAAATTTCCACACATGATATTCTACACAAACATAGATAGAACGTGAAGGTTTTACATTTTTTTTCGAATTTACTAATATTTATAGCGCCTCACTGGATCCACATGCAATACTCTCTCCATATTGCATGTTGTGAAACCAGCAAAATCTTTAGTAGATATTCACAGGACCAGCTCATTTATGTCGTTGATGTGAAACGTCAAATATAATTTTGAAAGTAGATATTCTCTCGAGTCGCCAACTAAGTATTTGGATAAAGAAAAAAAAAAGCATACGTGCTAGCCTAGCGAAGATAGATGATCTTGTAAATTGACTAAAGAAAGCTAAGATAGCTACGGAAAACTTTCTTTCTTTGTCATCGAGAAAAAACAATGAAGCGGTCAGCCTTCTTTTCGATGGGATGAAGCGGTCAGTTTTTTTTTTCTTTAAAAAAATGAAACGGTCAGCTGTGTCTTCACGGTGATTTTCTGATAGCTTCCGAGGCTGCCGCTCTTGGTGTGCAGTGCTGGGCCATAGGATGCGTAGGCATAGATAGATTCATCTTCTGTGAAAATCCTGCGCGGCCACGGCCCAGGTAGGCCTAACGTAGCTCCGCCCCGAAGATCCATAGCATTAAGATATTTATATCCAGATGCGCATTGTAGCTCCGAGGCATTGCTAACCCAGTGGCTTTGGACGTATCCGTAGCACCAGCATACCCCCGGGTTCGACTAGCATACCCCCGGGTTCGACTCCCCCCGGCGACATATTTTGTTTCATTTTGCGCTAGCGATCCAGGTTGTGATCGTACCAGGCTCGGCTCGAAGCTGTGTCGGCTCTAGGCGGGCCAGCCAGAACCGCACGTACGGCTCATACGGCTCGCACCAAACGTATTATACGTACGGAGCACATGTTTGCAGTAATACATCCGAATTAGCAATTTCCTGCAGGTTGGCATTTTACCTGCACACAATTGCTTGAAGATATCTCTGAAGTGCTGATTTTTTGTGGGCAAAGCTCTAACGGTAGATTATTTATTTTACACTCTTAAGTGCTGACGATGACCACCAAAACAGTGTAATATCAGCAGCGAAGCATGGCTGCTAAAAAGAATCATTAGGAGACCAATAGGAAACAACGTCTAAATTGCCTTCCTTCTCTGTTTATGTATTCGCATATAGTTGCATATCTTTTGAAAATATAGAATGCTTAGCATGCCATTATGCTTTCTGCCGGTTAATAATGTTAAATCACTCCCATGCTCTATTAATTCCATTTATATACATTCTTTTTATTGGCAAAATTTATAATTGAACAAGCTGTTCTGCATACTTCTTGCTGCCCGTGTAAAAAAATTCTGCTTTCTAAGACCTTGGTTTTCGGATTCAAAAGTTGTGCCCGATCACCTTACTAAATCTGACTCTGTATGCATGCCATGTTGGGATCCATCAGGAAGAGGCTTTAAATCACATGCAAGTCCAACCTTAAAGGCATGACATCATGTGTTAATTTACCTCCGGACTGAAAATTAGTTAAACTTCAGACTAAAAGGCTTAAAATCAGGAAGAGGCTTTAAATCACATACAAATATCCAAACTTAAGGCAGAACACAATCTGCTAATTAAACTTCATACGAAAAGTTTACTTTCTTCCTGATGTATCCGTCACTAGAAGATATTAGACATGCTCTCAATCTGATTACTTTATGTTGCTTAGGACACTATGTATTGTTACCTTTGCTGATGACGAGGCTAGGGCTCGGCAAATCCCTGGGTCGAGTACCCCGGGTTGATTGAGGGGGAGAGAGGTGAGCGCTGGTGATCACGACGGCTGACAAGCGAGGCGTTTACCCAGGTTCAGGCTCCCGAAGGATAACACCCTACTTCCTGCTTGTCTGGTATTGATGGCGAGTGTGGCTACAATGGCGAGATGGCAATCTCGCTAGGGTTTGTGATGGCAGCTATGAGCGTACCCTAGACGAGGGACCCTCCTAGCCTTTATATGGTAGGCTAGGTCTCGGGTGAAAGGTGCCGATGGCACTTACAAGACGATTGAGGCTGATGACCTAACGTCGACTATCTTGGGCCACACGTCGTCCTCCTTGGGCCTTCCTTGGGCCCTCGTCATAAGGCAGATGTACTTGGCGTGACCCAGGTATCACCACCGTGGGGTAGTCGAAGAGTGACCCCACGACAGTAGCCCCCGAGTGCTTAGTCGAATCGCAGAGTTGAGTAAAGGACTCCTTCCTTCTGGGCACGCCACCGGGTTCCTGAAAGGAACAAATAAAATCGATCGACTCCGGCCGTTCAGGGCTTATGGAGGATTCCTTAGTCGAAACGTCGACTGCAGGGTAAAAACTGCGAGTATTGCCTTTTGTCGGTGATTTTTCGACCGTGATTGTTCTGAGTCACTCGGGAGCGCGAACAGCGCTCCCGATGGGAGTAGCCCCCGAGATTAAGCTGAATTGCTTGCAATTGAGGTTAAACTCAATTTTTCTTCAGTCGAAAAGCCTGCTCCCGATGGGAGTGAAGAAGGGACTCGATGTGATGGAGTCGCAATTGGCTTTGCGTGACTTACTGTGTACTCGGCCGGTTTGGCTTACTGCACGAGTTTGCTCGGCTCGTGGAGCTTATTGAATTTCTTTTGCACTCGAATGAACTTGTCGAGTTTACTCAGCTCTTAGAGCTTACTGTAGCTTGTTGCACAAATTTGCTCGGCTCTTGGAGCTTACTGAATCTTGTTGCACTCGAATGAATTATTCGGGTGCTCCATCGGCCCGTTGGCTTACTTGCTACGCCTCCGCACTTGACGTCAGTGCTGACGTTTTTGGCGCACTCTGCGTCCGATGGGACGTGACAGGGTGGTCCCAGTGTCAGTATTGACTGATTTGACCGTTGGGCGCGAAAATTTCGCGACGTGACGATGGCGCCTCGATTCCCGCGCGTAGTGGGCGGCGTGGCCGGCGACGGTTGCTATCTCCGCGCGACACGTGGACGGCCAGATGAGGTTGTGGAGAGCGGTTTCATGGAGAACGGCCTGGATGAACTGGCCCCGCGGTATATATTTTTCACCGCGGCGGGGAACAGTTCATCCCATCCCCATTTCGCCGTCGTCTCCACTGCTCTCTCCTCCATTGTTGCTCCTCTCTGCCAGATTCTTCTCCATCCTCCATGAGCAAGGTCACGATGAAGAGGGCGAAGACTGCTGCTGGCGCCGTCGCCGCCGCCGAGGCGAGCGTGATGAAGAAGCCTGACGGCGACTGGGCGAAGTCGTCGGTGAAGAAGGCTGACCTCGAGGCCCTCCGTGCACAGGGACTGCTGCCGCCGGCGGACCAGGCGGCGGTGCGCGCTCCAGGAAAAGAGGTATTTCCTGCTCCTCGCGAGGGGGAACGCGTGTGCTTCGTGGATTTTCTTCCGCGGGGTTTCGGGTTCCCCCTCCACGATTTTGTCCGTGGTCTCCTGTATGCTTATGGGATTCAGATCCATTATCTGACTCCCAATAGCGTCTTGAGCATCGCGAGCTACATCGTGCTCTGCGAGTGCTTCCTTGGCATCGCACCCAACTGGATGCTGTGGAAGTCGCTCTTCCTCGTGAGGAGGAACGTGGGGAAGAGCAAGCAGGTGTACCCGGTGGGCGGCTTCGGCATCCAGGTGCGTGACGACACCGCCTATTTTCAGATGAAGAAGTCCGACTCCGTCCAGGGCTGGCGGAAGAAGTGGTTCTACGTCAGGTGCGACCAGGAAGGGCTTCCCGACTTCGCGGCTGATCGCGAGTTGCGGAAGACAAAGGCATGGGCGCACCCGCTGTCGAAGGAGGACAGGGAGGCGACTCAGCCCTTGCTGGCGCTCCTCCGTGGTCTGCTGAAGAGCCTTGGGCGCGAGACAGGTGGAGTGCACCTTATTGCCACCTTCTTCAGGCTTCGGGTGCAGCCGCCCCGCGCTCGCGTCTACCCGATGTGGGCGCTTGAGGACGGCAATGAACTCGACGATGACGAAGTCGAGTCGAAGGTGAGGAGCATCACCAGTCTCCGAGCCGCTGACCCGTGCAACGTCAAGTGCCCGGTCAAGCCCTATGGGCCCAACAACCCTGTGCCTGAGGTGAGCTTCATTTTGCTTTGCTTTTGTCTTGCATCTTCTTATGCCGAATCTTCTTTTGCCTGACCCGAATGTTTCGACAGGGTCGTTAGAGCTTTGTTAGCTTTCCTCCGTTGATGGAGAACGGACCTCACGATGAGGCTGAGCTCGCAGCGGAGGACGAGGTTGATGATGATGAAGTTCCCTCCGCCACCTCTCGGAGTGGAGAGTTGGAGGAGGACGATGAAGACGAGGAGCCGCTGCTGAAGCGGCGGAGGCGAAAGAGTGGCGACTCCGCCTCGGCTTCGTCACCCACGAAGAAGGCAGGTGTGGAGGACAAGGAGGAGGCGAGCGAGTCATCCTCGGGCGCGAAGCGCACGAGTGACCCAGCTGGGCCTCTGTTCGTGCCTCCTCTTGACTCTGCATCGCCGACTGGATTTGCGAGGATGCCCTCCGTCTCCCTGGGAAGCGAAGATGATGTGGATGTCACCAGGTTAGCCGAGTAACCACTGCCGTACTTCTGTCGTGTGTGCTTTTTGACTTGCGAGTACTTGAATTGAATTATCTTGTCACAACGACCGTACTGGTGCCGCTGGTTCTCCTCGTGAGGTGGAGCATACTTCTGCTCCCATGATCGAGCAGGCTGCGAAGGCGACCGGAGAAGAACCTCAGGCGGGTGACGCTTTGGCCTTCAAGTCTTCGACCTCCGTGCCAGAGAAAACTGCTGATGCGACTCCGGTTGATGCTGGGCTGCTTGAGCACGTAAGTGTCCTTTGACTCGTTCTTCAAAATCTGTATCGGGTGCGCGAACAGCGCTCCCGATGGGAGTAGCCCCTGAAGATGTGCGTGACTAGAATAGTCGGGAGCAGATTGATGTCTTGTGTTCTCCACAGCCATTTTGTCGCCAGCTGATGGAGGGAGCCGCAGCCTTCGTTCGCATGGAGCAGGAGAGGGATCGACTGCGCACTGCTCTGGAGCAGGCGAATGGGCGGGTTGCGGAGCTGGAGAAGTCGCTGGGTGAAGCCCAAGGGCGTGAGCTGGCCCGGTGTGAACTGGAGAAGACCCAGGTCGACCGCTTGCTCGCACTTGCCGATGTTATTGGGGGTAGGTATCTCGGCTCATTGCCTACTTTGTCTTGTGTCGGCTTCTGATTTCTTACGGGTATGGTTTTCCTCTGATCAGAGACTTGCGGAGGTGCTCCTCCAGAAGGGACTTCCAGCGAGAATGTCGGCTTGGAGCAGGCTGTTGGCTTCGTTGACCGCGTCTGCGCGTATGCTTCAGCGGCACTGCAGAAGTCGACAGGCGCCTTGGCGAGTGTGCACCGAAGCATCTTCCCCAGCAAGCCATCGCCAGTTGCTGTCGACGCGCTTGCGGCTCCGTTCGAAGGCGACGCGGCCACCTTGGCGGACTACACGCGTGCGCAGACGGTACGCGGCTCCGAGCTCACTTTCCAGCTGCTTCTTGGTCACCAAGTCGTAGGTGATTTTGAGAAGGTTGTCAGCGACTTCCCTCGGAGGCCTGATGGCAAGACCGCGTCCCTTAGCGGTGTGAAGGTACGGGCGAGTCAGCTCGCCGCGAAGTTGGTCGCCACCTTCGAGAAGAAGATTGCCAAGGCTGCAGAAGTTGCTGCTAGGAAAAGCCGTTCCCAGTCGGAGACTGTGATGTAGACTCCGTTCCCCTAGGGTTCTTTTGCTTTTGGTTCTTTTGTCTGTAATGAACTTATGTATGCTGCGGGTCTTTTGGCCGCGAATCATGCTAATGTTGAAACATGAATATGTGCCTTCGAGTCTTCTTTCATATCTACGCCTGAATGTCTTCTTCATTTGACACTGTCGAATTTGGCAGTCTGAGATGGGCGAAGCTCCTGTGGCTGCTGGAACGACTGGTGTAGATGACGAGGAGGACACCTCTTCGGCTGCACCCAGTCGCCGTCGTCGTCGATCTCCTCCAGCTCCTGTGCGAAGTGTAAATGACCAGCGGGTGATCACCTTCGTGAGGAACAAGATTGTTGAGCTCGAGTCGAAGTTGAAGGTCGCCGAGTTGGAGTTGGAGCGTTTGAGGTCACGGCCCGTTGCGCCGTTCTCCCAGCGTGAGGAGTTCCTTCTTGACCAGGTGGAGCTGATCAGTCGACAGCTGCAAGGTTGGCCTTCTTGCGTTTTGCTTCGATTTCTTTATCCTTATCATGCGCTTAGTGCTGGGTCTTGATGCAGATGTGAACTCTGACTGGAAGGCCGAACAGAGGCGAGTGGACGAGCAGGTTGAAAAGGAGGCCGCCGGTGACTCACCCGAAGCGCGTCACTTTTGGTCGAACAAATCCCAAGGTAGCATACTGGCGCGAATGTTGGATCGCGTCTGGCGGGCTGCTTTGCTCTTGGAAGGTTGCAGAAAGACTCTCATGCAGATCAACAGGGTGTATTTTCCGCACAACGAGCAGCCTAGTGGACTGGCTGCGCTGCTGGAGATGTACCGCGAAGGCAAAGCATTGAAGGAGGTCGTGCACGCTCAGCTTGTTGGCGGGGCGAACGCGGCGTTGGCATACGTTCGAATGCACCGGCCTCATCTTCCTCTGAACAAGGTGCTTGACGGCTTGCCTGGGGCAGATGACTACGCCGATACCCTTGCGGCTGCCCGTCAGATGATTCAGCAGGTCCAGAGCCATAGTGAGAAACTTGTAGGGCCACTCGATGCGCCTAAGGACGAGCCTGTAGATTAAGAGTAGTAGACTGCTGTTGTATATTGTTAGCTTGTAAAAGAAATTTTTTCAAGCGGAAATATGAGTGTATATGCCGAGATGGCGGCAATCTCCGAGTGGGTAAATTGTATTTTGTGGACTTGTAAACCTGTACGGCGCAGCCCCGAGCGGATCGAGTGAGGCCGAGGTGTGTCGAATTGGACCTGTGCGGTGCAGCCCCCGAGTGCTTCGGGTGCGCCCTAGGTTTTCGAGTTGGACCTGTATGGCGCAGCCTCCGAGTGCATCGGGTGGCGGCCGAGGATTTTCGAGTGAACCTGTATGGCGCAGCCCCCGAGTGCGTCGGGTGGCGGCCTAGGCTTTGACTTAGACCTGTGCGGTGCAGCCCCCGAGTGCTTCGGGTGGCGGCCAAGGATTTTTCGAGTGAACCTGTATGGCGCAGCCCCCGAGTGCGTCGGGTGGTGGCCTAGGTTTTGACTTAGACCTGTGCGGCGCAGCCCCCGAGTGCTTCGGGTGGCGGCCGAGGATCTTCGAGTGAACCTGTATGGCGCAGCCCCCGAGTGCGTCGGGTGGCGGCCTAGGCTTTGACTTAGACCTGTGCGGCGCAGCCCCCGAGTGCTTCGGGTGGCGGCCGAGGATTTTCGAGTGAACCTGTATGGCGCAGCCCCCGAGTGCGTCGGGTGGCGGCCTAGGCTTTGACTTAGACCTGTGCGGCGCAGCCCCCGAGTGCTTCGGGTGGCGGCCGAGGATTTTCGAGTGAACCTGTATGGCGCAGCCCCCGAGTGCGTCGGGTGACGGCCTAGGTTTTGACTTAGACCTGTGCGGCGAAGCCCCCGAGTGCTTCGGGTGGTGGCCAAGGATTTTTCGAGTGAACCTGTATGGCGCAGCCCCCGAGTGCGTCGGGTGGCGGCCTAGGTTTTGACTTAGACCTGTGCGGCGCAGCCCCCGAGTGTTTCGGGTGGCGGCCAAGGATTTTTCGAGTGAACCTGTATGGCGCAGCCCCCGAGTGCGTCGGGTGGCGGCCTAGGCTTTGACTTAGACATGTGCGGCGCAGCCCCCGAGTGCTTCGGGTGGCGGCCGAGGATTTTCGAGTGAACCTGTATGGCGCAGCCCCCGAGTGCGTCGGGTGGCGGCCTAGGCTTTGACTTAGACCTGTGCGGCGCAGCCCCCGAGTGCTTCGGGTGGCGGCCGAGGATTTTCGAGTGAACCTGTATGGCGCAGCCCCCGAGTGCGTCGGGTGGCGGCCTAGGTTTTGACTTAGACCTGTGCGGCGAAGCCCCCGAGTGCTTCGGGTGGCGGCCAAGGATTTATGTTGCTTGACAGAAATGGGAGAGCTTGTTCTTCGAATCACTTTATTGATATTTGTGAGCAGGCCGCCTCATTAAAACCCTTCCAGTCCCCTCAGGTACCCTGGCGAGGGAAAGAGTGCGTCTGAAACCTGCCACTTCTTGACATTGCACACTTTGTTACAAATTGGGGTCGATCAGGCGTAGAAGCGGCGCAGTTGCGCAACGTTCCACGGGTTGTTGCAGACTGTCCCCGTCTTCGAGTCCTTCAGGCGGTAAGCTCCGCCGCCGATTGCCTCTGTCACGATGTATGGACCCTCCCACGGGGAGGCGAGTTTGTGTACCTTCTTCTGTTTGAGGCGGAGGACAAGGTCACCAGGGACGAACGCTCTGGGTCGCAGTCGCCGCCCGTGGTAATTGCGGAGGTCTTGCTGGTACACGGTTGTGCGGGTAAGGGCGATGTCGCGTGCTTCGTCTAGGGTGTCCATGTCGTCCTCGAGTGCTTCTTCTGCATCGGACTCGTCGTAGGCCACCACTCGGGGGGCGTCGAACTTGATGTCGCACGGCAGGACTGCTTCTGCGCCGTAGACCATGAAGAATGGCGTGTACTGAGTGGATCTGTTCGGCGTAGTGCGCAGACTCCATAGCACAGATGGCAGCTCTTCGACCCAGGCGCCTGCAGCGCGCCTCAATGGTACTCGCAGGCGCTTCTTGATGCCCTTGCAGACTAGGCCATTGGCCTTTTCGACCTGTCCATTGGACTGCGGGTGCGAGACAGATGCGTAGTTGAGCTTGATGCCTTGGTCGGAGCAGAAGTCCTTGAATTCTTCGGCTGTGAAGTTCGAGCCGTTGTCGGTGATGATGCTATGTGGCACGCCGAACCTGAAGATGATCGACCTGATGAAGTTAACTGCCGAGGAGGCAGTCGAACTTGTGATGGGCACGGCTTCGATCCACTTCGTGAACTTGTCGACTGCCACCAGGAGATGAGTGTGTCCGCCCGAAGAGGACTTCTTGAATGGACCCACCATGTCGAGCCCCCATTGAGCGAAGGGCCAGGCGAGTGGTATGGTCTTCAGTGCTGATGCCGGTGCGTGCGGCTTGTTGGCAAACTCCTGGCAGCCGATGCATTTCCTCACGAGTTCTTCTGCGTCTTGCATTGCGGTGGGCCAGTAGAACCCGGCTCGTAGGGCTTTGGCCACCAAGGCTCGACTGCTGGCGTGATGTCCACAGATGCCGGCGTGGATCTCGAGTAAGATGGCTTGACCGTCGACTGGGTCGATGCACCTTTGGAGGACTCCTGAGATGCTTCGCTTGTAGAGTTCCCCGTTGATGACGGTGAAACCCTTGGAGCGGCGGATGACGCGCTTGGCTTCGACTGGGTTTGTTGGCACCTTCTGGTGCAGTATGTAAGCCAGGTATGGACTCGTCCATGTGGGTTCGATCAGCATTACCTCCATAGGCTCCTTCTCCGTGTTGGGCGGGTCGGTGGTGCTCGTTGTCGATGTAGAGGATCCCGGCACAGGCCGGAGCTTGACGGAGCGTTGCGTGATGCACTCGAGGAAGACTCCGGGTGGCACCGGCGCTTTGTCTGAGCCTAGGTTGGCGAGGGTGTCGGCTTCCTCGTTGCTCTCGCGGCCAATGTGCCGCAGCTCGCAGCCGTCGAAGGTGCCTTCCAGCTGGTTGTATAGGTCCCTGTAGGCAATCATGTTGTCGGCGATGGCGTCACATTGCTTCATGGTTTGCTGCACGACAAGGTAGAAATCTCCGTAGATCATGAGGTGAGTGGCGCCGTAGTTTTTAGCCATCCGCATGCCGTGGATTAGGGCTTCATACTCTGCCTCATTGTTGGAGGGTGTTGGAAAATTCATCTGCAGTACGTACTTCAGCTTGTCGCCCTTGGGTGAGATGAGGACGACTCCCGCCCCTGCTGATCTGAACTTCTTGGAGCCGTCGAAGTACATTGTCCATGCGTTGGACAAGTCGGGTACGTCTGGCAGCTGGGCCTCTGTCCACTCTGTGGTGAATTCTGGAAGCACTTGGGCCTTGATTGCCTTCGGGTGCGCGTACTTCAGCCCCCAGGGCCCCAACTCAACAACCCACTTGGCGACTCGTCCTGTCGCGGCTTGGTTGGTGAGGATGTCGGAGAGCCCGGAGGAGCTTTCCACCGTGATGGAGTGCTCGGAGAAGTAGTGGACGACCTTCCTTGATGTCATGAAGACTCCGTAGGCTAGCTTCTGGTAGTGCGGGTACCGCTGCTTGGACAGGGTTAGCACCTCACTGAGGTAGTAGACGGGCCGCTGAACAGGGTGACTGTGCCCTTCCTCTTCTCGTTCGACTACGAGGACCGTGCTGACCACTCTGTTCGTGGCTGACATGTAGAGGTACAGCGGCTCGTTCTCCAGTGGCGCCACCAGTACTGGGGGAGTCGTGAGGGTTTTCTTGAGTGCCTCGAACGCGTCTTGCGCTTCTTCTGTCCACTCGAACTTGTCTGTCTTTTTCATCAGTTGGTAGAAAGGCAGGGCCTTTTCTCCCAACTTACTAATGAACCGGCTGAGAGCTGCGACTCGGCCGGCTAGGCGTTGCACTTCGTGAAGCTTGGTCGGTGCTGGCATTGCGAGTATGTTTTGCACCTTCTCAGGGTTGGCTTCAATTCCTCTTGCAGAGACGAGGTACCCGAGCAGTTCTCCGGCTGGCACGCCGAAAACACACTTGTCCGGGTTCAGCTTGATCTGATACTCGTCGAGTGCGGCGAAGACCTTGCGGAGATCAGCGATTAAAGTGTCCTCCGTTCGAGTGGTGACGACTATGTCGTCGACGTAGACCTGGACGATCTGTCCGATTAACCCCTTCAGGCAGGCTTGCATTGTGCGCTGGTATGTGGCTCCAGCGTTCTTCAACCCGAAGGGCATCATCTGGTAGCAGAACACACCATGGGGTGTGATGAATGCAGTTTTCTCTTCATCGTCGACGTTCATCCTGATCTGCTGGTACCCTGAGTAGGCGTCCAGGAAGGATAGGCGTGCGCAACCTGCAGTCGAGTCGATGATCTGGTCTATCCGCGGGAGCGGGAAGTGGTCCTTGGGGCAGCACTTGTTGATGGCGGTGAAGTCGACGCACATGCGGAGTTTCTTCGTCTTCTTCTTTTCCACCAGGACCGGGTTCGCTACCCAGTCCGAGTCCTTGATCTCTCGGATGAATCCGGCGTGGAGCAGTCGATCGATCTCCTTGCTGATTGCATCTCGTTTGGGACCCGAAAAGCGTCGCATGGTCTGCTTGACGGGTCTGGCGTCCTTGTGGACGCGTAAAGAGTGCTCGGCGAGTTCCCTGGGTATGCCTGGCATGTCGGAAGGTTGCCAGGCGAAGATCTTCCAGTTCTCACGTAGGAACTCGACGAGCGCGCTTTCCTATGCGATAGGAAGGCTCGACGACACTTTGACTGTCTTGCTGGCGTCCGTCGGGTGGACCTGATGAGTTGTTGTGTCGTCAGTCGTGTTGAAGGCGGAGTCCTTGGCTGGCTTCTTGCGTGGCGGGAAGACAGTTTTGTCGTTGTCGACTGCCATCACCGCAAGGTGCTCTTCCATTCCGAAGAACTCGGAGATCTTGCTGAATTCGCGGTCGCAGCTGTTGGAGCGGTCGAAGTCGCCGTGCATCGTGATGACGCCCTTGGGTCCAGGCATCTTGAGCATGAGGTAAGCGTAGTGAGGTATCGCCATGAACCTGGCGAAGGTTGGGCGCCCGAGTATCGCATGGTACTACGACTTCCAGTCGACTACCTCGAAGTCGATCGACTCCCTCTGGAAGTTGTCGGGTGTGCCGAAGATGACGTCGAGTGTGATCGTTCCCATGGGCGTGACTGCTTGCCCTGGTACTATGCCATGAAAGGTGGTCTCTGATGGCGTCAAGTTTGTCGTTGGCCTGTTCATTCTTCTGAGGGTGTCGGCGAAGATAATGTTGATGCCGCTGCCTCCGTCCATGAACACCTTTTTCAGGGTGTAATCCCCGATCAGAGCTTCGACTACCAAAGCGGCGTGCCCGGGTCGTGGTACTGCGGGCGGATGATCTGCTCTGTAGAACGTGATTGGTGTCTCTGACCCTCTCAGGTAATCGGGTACTGCAGGTGGACAGGTGACAGCCTGGAAGACTTGGCGAGTGATGATCTTCTGGGTCCTGTTTGAGGGGCGCCCCTTCTGTATCATGTTAAGTTGTCCGCGTGCCGCTGGATATGCGTCAGGGGCCTCTTGCTGCGGCTGCTGCTGCTGATAGAAGGCTCCAGCCGCATGTGCTGGATTAGCGACTACAGGTGCGGGTGCTGGTGCTGCCTGGAGAGCCAACTGCGCGACTGGCTATCCTGCGGGTGCTGCTTGGAGGGCCAACTGCGCGGCTGGCTGAGCGACTATCTTCTGCATTGCCTGGTATATCATGCGTGCTTTTTTGCAGTCCTTCAACAGGTGGCGGGATCCCCACTTGCCCGTTTCCGGGTTCCTGAACATGTGGTGCTTGCAGGGTTGCTCCAGCTCTTCCTCCGGAGTCAGTGTGGGTCTCTGCCACTCTCGTTTGCGGCTCCCGTCGCCGCGGTAGCTGCTGCCACCGCTTCGGTTGTACTGCCCCTGGCTGTATTGGCGACTCTGGTCGTCGCCGCTTCGACTGTACTGTCTTTGACTGTATTGGCGACTGCTGTCGCGCGGTTCATCCTCGCGGGGGGTTTCGAATCCCGCCGCTACTAACTCGATTGAGTCGTTGCCGTGGTAACGCGGCTTCTTCTTCTGGCGTCCTTCTCGCCAGTTGCTTGGTCCGGCCTCGTCTCTTGGGGAGTAGCGTGAGCTGTCACGGACCGAGTCCTCTCCGTCTGCCCACTGGTTGGCTATCTTCATGAGCTCGATCATGTTTCTCGGCCGGAGCCTACCAAACTCCTCGCGGAGGTAGCGGCGGTAGACGCCATGCATGAAGGCGTCCATCACTCGGTCTTCCGAGGTGGTTTCCATGGTGTTGCGGAGCAAGGTCCAGCGCTGGATGTACGACCGGAGCGGCTCGTCTCGTCCCTGCTTGCATGCTTGGAGCTCGACGAAAGTTGTTGGTCTTGAGTACGTCCCCAGGAAGCTCTTAATGAAGGCATCCGCGAACTCGTCCCACGTCCTGAAGGCGTCCTTGGGTTGAGTGTTGAGCCACCCGCGTGCAGAGCCCGTGAGCATAAGCTGGATGTACTGCATGGCCGTAGTCGAAGTACCACCCTGGCAGCTGCAGGCTATGAGGTAGTCTTCTAGCCAGAGTCTCGGGTCCTGCTTCCCGTCGTACTTGACTGCTTCTGCCGTGAGCTTGAAGCCCTTGGGCATTCTTGTGTCGCGGATGTTGAAGCTGAAGCATGCGGCGCCGCATGGCTCGAAGTCGCCGTCGTTGCGGTCGTCAGCATTGGGCATGCTGACCGTCCGCTGGGTGCGGCTGCGGTCCACCGTCCTCTGTGTGATGACGTTGCGGAGGTCTTCGCCTGGCTGCGGTTGTCGCAGTTGTCTTGGCGCCGGGTTTGCGAGTGCTGCGGGCTCGCGGTCGCGGCGACCCCGATTTTCTCGCACCTTTTCTGTCGGCGCCTTGTTCGTCAGAGCCTCTTCGACTGCCTTGATGGACATGATCTGCTGCTTGTGGAGGAGAGCGCGCGCGTCGCCCTCTGGCGGCTGCGTCAGTCGCAGGTATGTTTCAAGTCCCATGAGTGCGGCTCCAGGCGTTTTGGGGATGGGCACGCGGGCTCTGTGGCGCCTTGCTCCTTGAGAGACCTCTGTCGAGGCAGTGAACGAGTAAGCGGCCCTCCTGGCACTCGACGCGTCGGCTTCCTCCTTGCGCCGGAGTAGCTCGGCCTTCTCTGCGCGAAGTCGTTCGCCTTCCTTCCGTAGCAGGTACTGGACCGCCATAAGGTCCTCTCGGGGTGCGTCTGGTGGGGGGTACGTGCCCTCCTCAACGCGCTTCAGGGCTCTGATTGCCATGTCGCGAGTGATGGTGAGTCGCGTCACCTGGTCCGGCATAGCCACCTCCAGTGGGTACGCGGGTTCGTCGCCGTTGCCCCGCGACGGGCCGATCATGAAGACTTGCGCGGGGTAGATCTGGGCAGTGGGGCTGATGCTTCCACTGCTGCTTCCTTCGTCCGAGCCATGCTCGGAGTCGAAAATGGTTGCAACGTGGTGGGTACCACAGTCGCCGTTGAGGCTCTTTCCGTGGAGTTTCTCGATCTTCACCGCGGACGCGAAGAATGGAGTCGCTGTCGTCGACGCGGGTGCGATCGGTTTGCGAACGATCTCGCGGCGCGAAGGCGTGGCTGACGTAGTCGGAGTTGACGTAGGTCTTGGCCTTGCCCGCGACGCGATCAAGGTAGTCGAAGTAGACTTGATCCGCGCAGTGGTCGCAGCCGATGCGATCTCCTTGGCAGCCGGAGACGCGGGTGTCGTGGTCGCGTTGGGCGCGATCTTTGCCGCGGCGACGACAGTCGGTGTAGTTGAGGCGGACGTGATCTTCTCGGCAGTCGAAGATGAGGTCGCCGCAGTCGCAGCAGATGCGATCTCCACGGCGGGTGAAGGCGTGGTTGGCGTAGTCGAGGCAGATGCGGGTGTCGCCACCGCGCGCAGTGCGGTTGCCGTAGATCGTAGTGTTCCGCGGCTGTCTATGAGGTAGTGCATAGTACCGAAGGTGATCCACATACCTTCACGCAGTTCAGCGTACACCGAGCGGTGGGCCGGCGGGTGGCTGATGTACTCGAAGGAGCCGAAGCGGATGGGCTCCCTGGTGGCGCAGACGTCAGTCTTCAAAGTCGATGGGGCCGGTGCAACCATGGTTCCAGCGCTCGTTCTTTCCCACAGACGGCGCCAATTGACGAGGCTAGGGCTCGGCAAATCCCTGGGTCGAGTACCCCGGGTTGATTGAGGGGGAGAGAGGTGAGCGCTGGTGATCACGACGGCTGACAAGCGAGGCGTTTACCCAGGTTCAGGCTCCCGAAGGATAACACCCTACTTCCTGCTTGTCTGGTATTGATGGCGAGTGTGGCTACAATGGCGAGATGGCAATCTCGCTAGGGTTTGTGATGGCGGCTATGAGCGTACCCTAGACGAGGGACCCTCCTAGCCTTTATATGGTAGGCTAGGTCTCGGGTGAACGGTGCCGATGGCACTTACAAGACGATTGAGGCTGATGACCTAACGTCGACTATCTTGGGCCGCACGTCGTCCTCCTTGGGCCTTCCTTGGGCCCTCGTCATAAGGCAGATGTACTTGGCGTGACCCAGGTATCACCACCGTGGGGTAGTCGAAGAGTGACCCCACGACAGTTGACTACCATTAACTTCTAACTTTACAGATTCTTATAGTGTGGCAGGTAGTAGATATTGACAAGGAGTTGCAGCGGCCAACAGCTCTCAATGGTTCCATTTGTCTATCTCGAACGGATTAACAAGATGCACCCCTGATAGGAGGCTGACAGATTCAGAATGTGCACGACACCTTCAGAATAGTTGTTGTTGTAGCATTATCAATGAAGTGCTCACATTAAAGCCTGTTCACATCAATGAAGTCTGCTCCAAATTGTTATCCTGCTCATGAGATCCAGTCTGTAGCAAGAGTACCATTTACAAGAGAAATGACAGAGCATGTTTTATTTCCGAAATGTGATCATCTTAAATTCTCATATTTGCTTGACTGGATAGAAGAAATATTCAGCATTGTTCTAAGACTCTAATCCAGAACTAATTGCTTTTTCTGTAAGCAAAATGTCACGGGCGCGGCGTGCGCCGCGCCAACGCCTCTAGTACTAACTAGATTGACAATCCTTAGTCCGCGGAACGCAGCTGCTAGCCTTTGGGTCAGAGACTCTGGTTGAACCCAAATCTGCAACAATAAACACATGATAGGATTAGCAGAGAACGAGTGAAGCCAGAACAAAGCAATCATCTTCGCCTTACATTTTCGCAGTTGAACCCCAACCGCAGTTCTTGTACACGTGTCTCTGAAAGTAACGTACTTAGCCTGACCATTTTCTGAGCGGGAAGAGCAAGATTTCTAAGGTGCAAAAACTCAAGCAACGGGACATGACCAAATGACAGCGGTAGTTCAAAGAAACATGTCCAAAACTTGTAGGTTGCCCGGATGAGTCTTGGGAGCCACTTCAGTTCAACTTTGTCAAAACCGCAATCGACAAGACTGAGCTCACTGAGCTGTGCATGTTCAATTTGGAGTGTTATCTGGCGGTCTCTCTCGCAATTTAAAAAGCCTAAATATTTTAATAGTTTGCAAGTGACGAAGATGTTCAGCAAGTCAGATTCAGCAAATCTCAAATTCTCCAGGTAGAGGCGTGTCAAACCAGTAAATGCATACCGACACTCATTAAAAAAGGACAGAAACTGTTTCCCATAGTTCACCCGATCATTGTGTCTGCACTGATCGCGGTCCTTAACTGTCAAAACTCTGAATTCTACTTTCTCAATCTTGTGTACCGCCATGAGGAAGATCTATCGCTGTTATTTAGCAAATTAAAAAAAGAGACTATTCATTGTTTCCCCAATTTGAGCAAAGGGCGGGGACGAAGTTTTCAAATGCTCACTTGTGAATGGCATGATGGATCGCATCAAGTTGAAGATTGCTTTAACGAAGGATGTTGCATCTGCTTCCCCTGGAGGGTATTTCTTTGAGGCAAGAGCAATTGCCCTGAATTCTTAATCTCATACACCTCTTCTCTCATTGTTTTTATACTGTATTTATGCCACTGATATCTTTTGTATATGTGACAAATATGTCAACTTGATGTTCATTAAACTTCATTATTCCTTCGTAGGTAATGAGCTACTTTGCAACAGCTGAACATGAAAAGGAAAGGCTTCAGTATTTTTCTTCTCCTGAAGGAAGAGATGAACTTTAGCAGTACAATCAAAAGGAGTTTTGGACTGTTCTAGAAGTAAGTTATGTATTTACTGAAATTTTTCTTTGTGATGCTCTTGCAATGCAAAAAAATCGTGTGAAATTTTTATGGCAATAGGCCATTTTCTTTTGAATTTATTTTCATGGTTGGACACTGATATATGTTTTATTTGTGCTTCTTGTAGGCGTTGGAGGACTTTCCCTCGTTGCACATGCCTTTTCAATGGATTACCTGCAACTAAATCCTCCATTAAAGAAAGGAGCATTTTCCATATCTTCATCCCCATTAGCGCATCCAAATCAGATACACTTGAGTGTTAGTGTTGTATCATGGATTACTCTTTTCAAGAGGGCAATGCATGGTCTCTGCTCGACATGGCTGGTGGGGCTTAGTCCAAATGAAGGCATGAATTGCTTCTTTTAGTTACTGCCCGAAACTTCTCTGTTTTTTTCGTCTGTTCATTTCCGGGACGTCACTGCTCCTCCTGCTGTTGTAGTAATGTATATTTTTCATCTTAATTTAGTGCATGCACCCTCTCAACCCCTCCACCCCACCCCAAAAAAAAAAATCAAACCATCTCGTTTACTTCCGTGGCTTGCCTAAAATTCTTTGGTCATTATTTCCTTATGTTTTTTTCTAATGAGCACATTTTGATTGGTATATTATTTTTTCGTGGCTAGGTGCTGATGGGAATATTGCACCATCTGTGAGTTCCGCATCGACGGATGTGGCAGGCTGCTGATGTTGTTGGAAAGGCCTCCACCGCCGACAGTGGACGACCAGAGAGCTTTTTCAAGTTCAAGTATCCAGGATGTATGGTGTTGAGGTAATCTCATTCTCTCCAGCGTCTCATGGCCGTGTTTGCGGGATGTGTGATACTGTTGGTGTGGTCAATCTTTGTTTCCTGAAAGATATTGTTTCAGAAATTTTGTTGTTATGATAGTGATGTGGAGGTATAAACACTCAGTCACCTAGTTCTTTTTCAAGTATCTGCTATTTAATTCATTTGCTGGTGAGATGCTTTTATTTTGTTTTGCAAAGCAAGTGTTGATTCACCTATGGGTTGATGGAATACTACAGCAACCGCAAGCACTGATTCATCATGATTTGTTTCATTTTGTTGATCATGTCCTGATGCAACGTGCTCATGAAAAATCATCATGAGCTTATATGCATCTTTCTAGTGTAAAATGTGCAGGGTTCATCGCTGTTTATTATATTTATTCTTTTTTATAGTTCCTGGTTCAAGTCTGCTTGTGTTAACCGAACGGGTAGTGAGTTCTTTAATGGAAAAGTCTAAAGAGCAGCCGGCTGATTGATCAGCCGGTCTCGCTCGTAACGCATACTGAACCTTGCGTTACTTTTTGTTTCACGCGAACTAGTCGCATCAAATCCTACGCCCCGGCTCCTCTGTTCCGTGGCCGTCGCTCGCCGCCGTGGCTGCACCTCTCTCCGCGCCGTCTCCTCTGCTCCGTGGCCGCCGCTCGCCGCCGTGGCTGCACCTCTCTCCGCGTCGGCTCCCCCGCTCCGTGCCATGGCCGCGCCACTGCTCATCCGCATCCTTGCCGCCGCCACTGCTGCTCCTCCCCGTCCAGGCCGCCCCAGCCGCCGCTGTGCGCACCAGTCGCCATGGCTGGGCGCCCGCCGCTGCTCCTCCTCACTGGCTGTCGTGGCCGCTGACGTCTCGAGCTCCCACCCCCTCGACGCCGTGGGCAGAGCTCGCCACAGGTCACCGGACCTGGAGAAGACGATGTTGGAGAGAAGATTGGTCGGGGCTGCTCCGATCTCGTTCTGACGGACCATCAGCACAGCGGATTCGCCGGCGGTGAGCTCGAATCGGCCATGGTTGATGCCATGGACGTTGACCAAGGAAGAAATTTGGGGATTTTTTTTGATGTTACACACGGTGTTTAATTTTGATACATATGTTCATATTTTTGTTACAGCAGTATATGTAAAATGATACATTGATTTTGGTGTATATGATACAGATAGATTGTACCAATGTTACACACGTGTTGTCATAATGTTGGATATGTTAGGCAAACATGTTAGATATACTGTAGAAAAATGTTGGATACACCTCAGAGAAATGATGCAAAACAATTTAACATTTTCGAAAATGTTACATTAGCAGAAAAAAATACTACGTTTGGAATTATTTTGTACCATTGGTAAACAAAATGTACCATATGTTGAAATTTTTTATTACACGCGAACCGTTTTTGTACCAAGATCGGACGCGCGAGATTCGCTCGTTTGACTTGATCCGATGGTGCGTAAGGCGGCTGATATTTCCCAGTTTTGCAGCCGGCTGACCCCTAGCACTGGCCTTCTTTAATTTGATTTTGATCAGGTAAGGTGTTGTGGTGGTAGTGGTGCTCTCCCGTGGTGATCTAGGGTGTTGTGGTGGTTGTGTGCTGTCCACCGGAGTTGCTGCAGGCGTCTACCAGCTCCTGCTTGTGGTGCTGGTGTCCACTAGGGCTGCTTTGTTGGTGAGAATGCAATTTATTCCCGATGCCACTGGCTCACACACCATGTTCACTGGATTGGGATGTAGGAAGTCGATCATGGCTTTTGGATTTGATTTTCATTTAACAAGGTTGTGAAACGTGGGTTCTGAGGGCTGAATGTTTTAGGTTGAAAGTTGTGCCTTTCTAGTTATTCAAATTAATATGCGGGCGTGGTTTTGTTGAGTTAATTAATCTCAACCTTAAACCAGAAGTTTATTTAATGTGGAACAACCTGGAGCTTGTGTTCTTATTCATAGTGTTTTGGTATCGCTGTAATTTGGTGGCTGGCTGCACTTCTAGTAGATGATCTGGACTTGAATGATCAAAGTTGACTAGGCTATGTTGCCTTTTAAAGTTGAATTCTGTTGTCACTTTTCCGTCGGCATGCTTGTGAACATGTAATTGCTGGCAGTCTGGCACTAAGCGTGCACATTTTATTTGCAGGACGGAGAAGTGGATCTGGAGCTGGCCAAGAGTTAGCAGGTGAACTTACTGTACGTGGCTGGACTGGGATCCGGTCTTCGAGTGTATTTCCTGTTTGGTTAGAGTCGAGTTTGGATTGTGTGTTTGGATGTCTCTAGATGTGTGCTGATTGTTGTTCGAATTGTGGTATGCATGTCTGCAAAAAAGGGCAGATGTCATGGCAACGTCATGGTTCCTACTGCAATATTGTCGCTTATGTTTATGCCATGTCCACTCGAAAGTGCTTCATATGCTTTCCGAGTTGTTGCAGAATTCATGGCTAGCTGCTCATGTGCGGCTTGGTTTTGTTGACTTAATTGATGCCAACGTTGAACTAGATTTTTGTTTTGTGTGGGCTTCATCTGGAGCTTGAGTTCTTATTTAAGAGGGTTTTGGGCTATATTGCTGTAGTGTGGGTGTGGTTACGCTTGAAGGAGCTAATTTATTCGTGTGCTGGTGAGTTCTTATTTAAAAGGGTTTTGTGTGGTCTTCATCTGGTGATGTGGAGGTAGGTAATAGAACCTTGTCACCAAATTCTCTTTCAAGTATCTGCTATCTTATTCGTGTGCTGGTGAGATGCTTTTATTTTCTTCTTCAGAGCAAGTGTGATTCACCTAAGTGTTGACGGCTTGTACATCAGTCATAAGCATTTGATTCATCATGATTTCTTTCGTGTAGTTGCTTATGTCCTGATGCAATTCTATTGTATTTTTTTGTGGTGTTGTTTTCTGGATTTAACATGTTTGAATAGCTTATCAACGTGCTAGTTTTTTTTGGTGTAGTTTCATGTGTAGTACAGAAGCAAGGATCTGATTTGCGACCATTCTTTTAATTACACGTTCTGGTTTATATAGGCTATTGTGTTGCTATGGTGTGCGCCATTTGAGTATATTAATCATGCAATTTTTTGTGTTAAGAGAGCTGTCCAACCTAATTAGTTTAACTAAACTGAAATACTGTTTTCTAACCTGATTGCTTACTAGAAATTCTTTGTTATTTTTTCATGATATATGTAGTGCTCTAGTTCCTTTTTAAGTTTGATGGGATCCTGTGTTTTCCTCTGGAAGTATACTTGAATATCCCTTTTCACATAAATAGGTGTATTGCACAGTAAGTGCCAATGCTGTTCACATGGATTTATGTGCCTATGCTGATGTTTGTTTCGAAAGATGCATTTGTAGCTTACTTGTGCTATCGGTACCATCTGGTCATGTATATCAGCGTTTGCTTTCCTGACAATCTTGTTTTGTTCTTGTCTCGGAAGCACCGATACGGCAGAAGTCGACGCACTCGCGTATAAAACGGCGGTGATACTCCGATACGCCCCCGATACGTGTATCGGCCGCATGTCTCATTTTTCTGAATTAAAGAAAAATGAAAATAAATCCGATACACGGGCGGGACGGCGGCGACATGGGAGAGACCAATCGAGCGATACTAACCCTAACAAAAAAAAAACAAATGAGGATTCTGTTGCATCAGTCGGAGGATTGATATACTGGGGTTTGCCTAATTATGCGTCCAATCTGATGCAAATCGTTGCCATAATGGTGCAAATCTGATGCAAATCGTTGCCATAATGGTGCAAATCTGATGCAAATCGGTTCCATAATGATGCAAATCATATTTTTCTATATATATAGGATCACACAATCATATCTTTCTATATATATAGGATCACACAATCATATCTTCCAAATATGACCACACAATAATATCTTTGCTATTAATATTTCATCGTTTTTCCATTAGGCCTGATCATCCATGGCTATATATAAGAGATGGCATGGACAATTTGGATGTGCATCATTTTGTGCTCACTCACATTTCTTCGTGCCTTCAGTCTTCATAATCGTTGATACATGGGAATCCTGAAGGTTCCAAGCCTGCTACGCTTGCTATTTCTCATGCTCCTCCTCTTGGCTGCTGGTAAGTTTTCTAGTATTAAAATATCAATCAAAGAACATAAACTTCCTCAATGCATCATATATACATTTTCTAGTCATATGTGAAATTCATACTCTGTGTCTCATATATTATCTTGTTTCTTTCTAGAACACTATACAATGTGTTTTTTTCATACGCCATATTGCGTTCTTTGTTTGTAGGCTCTCATGCCAAGACTTGCAAGAAGATCAGCAAGACCTATGATACTATGAATTGCCATGATGATCCATGTGTTGAGGCCTGCCATAAGGAGGGATTTAAAGACGGGATCTGTAAAACCACCATAGTATTTCCTATTGCGGTGGTGAGGTGTGTGTGTTTGAAAGAGTGCTGAGTAAAATCATGTTGAAACTACCGCATATCATGCGATGCAAAAAGTAATAAGATGGTTTATTAAAAACCAGTGGCGAAGGACGAATTTTTTTTTGAAGTCAAGCAAACTTTGTGTCAAATTTGATGTCATCTAGACCAAAATAGTGTATACCTTCATCTCCTTGAACATCAACGTTCTCTTTCACATTATCATCGTCCACTTGTTCGGCATCCCTAGTATCTCCATTATGTTCTTTCACTTGTTCGGCAGCCGCAGAATTTTCCGTCTCCTTTTCCACTTCTTGCTCTTTCTCTTGGTGCCACAATGTCATAACATTTTCACTCTCCTGTCTGCTTGGTTCAGAGTTGTTGCCACTTGAAAGTGGCACAAAATACCTTGTCAAATATGCAATTGACAAATATAAATTCACCAATAGAAGAACTAGTCTTGTGTACCAAAATACAAAAATTTACAAACATTGTACCTGTCGCATTCCCTCCCTTTGCTGGCCCCTTCCCTTTCTTGTTCATCTCCAACTTAGACTTCAATCTACCTCAGCGGCAGCTGCCTTTTTCGTCCGTCCGTCGCCCTGCTGCCGTGTGTACCGGAGGTGGTCCGGCCTGGCTCCGGCGATCGGAAGCCTGAGGACCAGAGGTCAGCCGCCCACCCAGGAAACTGCAGCCGCCGGCGCTACTTTCTCGATCCGTCGCGATCGCTGCGTGGCTGCCTGGTTTCTTCGATCGATCGGTCGAACTGGAGTAGGAACCGACGTAGACGAGGCGTCGAGTCGATTGTGTGGAGGACTGTGGCGATAGGCCCAGGAAGGAGTCCACTGCGGCCCAACAGGAATGGAATAGGCAGACGCCCAGTGCCTGCGCTCCTCGCTAGCACGAACTGATCGATACCCTGACCGTATACTCCGTATCGTACATACGCAGCGCAGCAATGTATTGGTGTATAATTTTTTTTTGTCGCTGGCTTGGGTGGGGCGTGCGCCTTTCCTTGCCTAACCGAGAGCCTCGCCCCTGTTAAAAACTTTGCCCGTCTCATACTAAAAACATCTATTTTGAATCTTATTTTTTTGTCAAGCCATTAAATCTGTCTCATGCCCAACGATATGAGCACACATGAAATACACTATCCACACACACGTCTTTACATGAGCTCAACTTTGGATATGAGTTTGACAATTTGGTTTTCTTAGGTCACCATCCTTTAATTCCGAGTCGAACCAATTTGCAGACAATTTTGTCCTAAAATTTGTCATCTATAAAGTTATACCTGGTTAAAAATGTCAGACAAAATATTTCCTGTGGCAGCATGAAGTTTAATATCAACAAACCACACAATGACCTGGACGATAACATATTTTGATGATACATTTCTTTTAAAATATATCTCTTCTCTATACTACTTAAAAAGACAAAACTGTTTTCCCGGTCAACCTCATTTTCCTGCCAAGCTTTCGTCCGACGCTCGCTTCTTCCTTGTCCGATTGGGCCAGGCCCAGATTCATGACCATCTGGCCTCTTTCACAACCCTGATCCCTCCATCATCTCTCCTCGACCCACGCACGCACAACACCTGCACGACGCCGGTAGTGACCCATGCCGCCCTCCCTCCTGCGCTGGCGAAGGCCGCCGCGACACCTCGTGCCTACAATGCCGTGCTCCCCCGACCTCCTCTCCCCGGTCTATCAGGGATCGTCGAAGTTGCCTGTGACTCCTCCGGCGCCGCCCGACATCACAACGCCCAAGCCATCGCGTCCGAGCACGGCGATGGCGCGCGCTCGCCTCCCTCCGCCTTCGACGTCACCAAGGACAAGCTCAGCACGTGCTACACCATCCTCACCCCCAAGGACCCCGCCACGGCGTCTGGTAGCCAGCAGCTCGAGATCGAGGAGAAGCCCCGCCGGCGCATGACAGCCGATTGCGGCAGCTGGGGTGACCCCAAGCAGGAGGCGGCGGCTAGCGAGGAAGTTGGCGGAGGGGGGAAGGGGCTGACGTTTGCTGATCTCGGCGCCATGGATGCGGTGCTTGGCAAGCTTATGATGGAGGCCGAGATGAAGTGGGATCAGAAACCGTTCGCAGGCCCACATCAGCGGAGATGTCGTCCTCGGCGGCGCTAGCACGGCGGCTTTGCTGCTCGCCGTCACATCTCTCTCTGCGGTGGCTGTGTGGCTCGATTTGCCGCCGGCTCGGACCAAGTGTGTGTCGGAGAAGATCGCGAACGTGGTGATGCTCGCTGACTACCCCCTGATGCACAAGTATCACTCCTCTTCCCACCCTACCATCGTCGTCAAGGTAATCTATCTTTAATGGATGATATTTCTTTTCAATCAATTGATTTGGGCGAATTAGGGCAGGGAGCGGCGGTATATAGAGGTTTTTGGTTTCTCTGTGGCTTGTACTGTTGTTGTGGAGGTTATGCCGAACGGGTATACCTGCCACGGTGGATAAAACCTGGCCCACCAGGGAGGCCCATCAGATAAAGCCGGAGGGCTTAATGGAGAAGGCCTCATGGGCTTAGGCGCAAGGATAAGCTCTGGGCTGGCTTAGTGAAGTCCAAGACGAAGGCCTGGCTGCGTTCGCCTTAGGGAGCAAGTTAGGGTTTGTTACCGTGTTAGTCTAGGACTCGTGATCTAGGTCGGTTAAGGCTTTCCTTGTAGGGGAAGGCTTGGCGCCTTTATAAGCCAGCCTTCCAGCAGCCTTAGGGCAACGCATACAACCTCATTGTAACCTGTACACATATTTGCCTTGAGTGAATTATAGCAGCACGTAGGATCTCGCCGCCGTTGTGAGATCCGAAGCTGGGTAAAATCGTGTGTGCAATCCCGTCACTGGAACCCTCCACGTTCTTCCCCACCTCCTCTACGGTACGTATGAATACTTCTAGTAGTTCCGCGTTACCAATACCTCGACAGTTGGCGCCCACCGTGGGGCCCAAGGCGTCGGGAGTTTTGTTTCAGGCGGGAGCATTGGGCGAGATCGGCAAGACTATGGCGGTTGGTCGCGCCCGCATCATCAACAACTTTGGGTGCATCGAAGACGACGGATCCTACGTCTCAGCAAACGACGCACTGGTGTCAAGCTTCGTCGTCCCCTTCGGCACCATCAACATCTTCATGGGTTTTACGGCTGAGGCGTATGGATTCCCCAGGGGATCCGCCGCCTTTTGGCCCACCCACCACCCCATCGATTATGCAATCGAGCAACAACACAGATCGGATCAGGCCTTTGTCTATCGCGATCTGAGTGACTCTGATACCCAAAGCGATTCTGGCTCCAGCTCTTATGAGCTTATGGAGCCCGCCTCTCGCTTTGTCGGTGTCATTGACGCATCTGGCCCAAGCCGGCCGAATCTGACCCTGAGTCAATATTACCTGCCTTACAGACAGGAGCAGACTCAGAAGCCGGATCTGATGGCACCGCTCCAATGGCGGAAGATTCAGATCTCGATGAGCATAAGGAGGAAGACTTCGCAGCACAGGTTGCCGCGCGAGGCTATGGCTCATCCGATCCAAACGAAGTCTTAATGACTTTCCCGGCACAGATAGCTCTGAGGATGGTGCGGCCGCGGCTAAGCCAGACGAGGCTGAAGTTTCCTCTAGCATCAAACACATTGGTGACAAGGCGGAAAAGCCAGAGGATGTGCTGGACCCTAAAAGGCCTCCCCCGGCTGCGCCTATTGAAGAAGACCTGGAGCGGTCAAAGGAGGAACACATGCGCGCATTGGAGCTTCTCAAAACACCTTTGGGACCAAATCCAACCGCAGTTGAACTTGAGGAAAGACGGAAAGCGCTCCTGGCTGAGACTGAAGTCAACATCAAGTATAAGTTGTCCCTCCTGAACAAGGAAAAAGAGTTAATCCTAGTTGGAAAGGCTCTAGAAGAGGAAGAGTACCAGCGTGAGCGCGATGTTGAGAAATTCCGCAAAATACGAAGTATACGTGACCCTCTTCTGCATCGGGATCTGCAGGGAAACTTCGAGAAGACTTCTGCCCAAAAGCCTTTAAAGCCTTGGCAGAAATACTCTTTCAGAGTTAACCCTGATGGAGTCATATTCTTCTCCACCCCAGCCAAAAACCTAGAGGCGGCCAGGGAAATCATGGGAGACGAAGCAGTTCCAATTGAAGAGCGCCACCATTATTCTAAAATGCTCATCGAAAAGGCGGTAGAGCAGCAGGCTAAGGCGGACTCAAACTCAAAACTGGCGGACGACACGCGTCTTTGCAAGACAGCCGTTGCCGGCGGTGGAGATCCAGAGGAACCAGCTGGTTCCAGTAGCCATGGCAATAAGGGTAAAGAGCCTAGGAAGGACAAAGTTCCTGACAAACACAGGGATGAGTCAAAGACTGGGTCCAATCGCCATAGTGACAAAGGCAAGGACGACCACCGGCAACAGGATAACACACGCCATAAGAAGTGATCCGCCTCGCCGTGAAAGAGATCAAGACAAGGGGAAGGACGCACGGCGTGGGGTGACCGGCTTAACATGCCACCTCCGCCCGCAGCACGGGCAAGAGACGAAGGAATAGAGGCAACAGAGATCCGCCTCAAAGGCGATCTCGCTCCCGCTCCCCTCATCGCCAAAGCCGTCAGGAGGAGCCAAGGCGTAGCCAATCCAACAAAGGACCAGCCAGGGAAAACACTCATATCTCAGACGCCCGCATCCGTCTCGATGAGATTAAAGCGGCCAAAGAAGAGTCTTACCTGGGCCCTGTGCTTTGGACCGGCGATTCGCAAGGTGCAACTCCCATCCTCGCTAGGCAATGTCAAGAAAATTGTGGACAAGTACAATGGCATTGACAAACCGGACATATGGCTGCCTGATTACATCCACGCCGTTGGTATTAATGACGGTGATTACAACGCAGCTGTACGTTTTCTTCCACTCATGTTGGAGGGAACGGCCCGGTATGGATCGACACTTTGCCAGAAAAGAGTATCCACAATTGGCAAGACATGCAGAAAACATTCATGCAACACTTCTCATGCACATACAAACGTCCAAAGGCTTACTCAGATCTACTAAATGCGCTCAAGTGGAGGGGGAGTCAAGCAGAGCTTTCATAGCTCGATGGACAGAGACAAAGAATGCATGCGAAGACGTTTCTGAGATCCAGGCCATACATGCTTTTATGAACAGCCTGAAGAAAGGCAACATGATGAGATATATGTTAGCCAGCCAAAACATCAAACACCTCGGCGAGCTCTTAGACAGCGCGAACAATTACGCTGCAGCAGAAGACGACGCTCGAGCTGACGACGGTGATCTGCGCATGGACATAGCTGTTAACCCGGAAAAGCGAAACAACAATCAAAGCCGGAAAAAGAAGAAGCCAACGATGCGCCAGGACCATCAAAGGAGGTAGCCTTTGCCAATAAGAAGGGTGGCCAGAGCGGGGCTAGCAGATGGCAGAAGAAGGCGATGACAGTCAAGGGTCAAGACCCATTAAAATCACCTATGACGACATCAAAGATGAACCTTGTGCCCATCATAGCAAGCTTGGCAAATGCACCCATACCAACAGGCAGTGCCGCCTTAACGATGATATCAAGAAGGATCCGGACGCTGGCTTCAAGGCAAAACAGTTCAAGCGCAAGAACCGTAAAGACAAGAAAGAGCAGAAGGACAACGAGGAAAGTGCTTCGGAGCCGGAAGATCAGGAGCCAAAGCACAAGAGGAGCAACAAGTTTCCAAGGGTCGAAACAAGCCTTGTTACTTTCCTTGCCACTCCTTCGGCCAAAAAGGAAAAGGCAGCCTGGAGGGAACTCAATGCCACTATGCCAGGTTCCCCAGTATCTCAACTGGTCCGAGCACCCCATTACATGGGACCGCAACGATCATCCTGATCATATTCCACAGAACCCAGGGAATTACGCGCTCGTTGTAAACCCAATTGTGCAGCAATGCAGGCTTTCTAAGGTGCTTATGGATGGAGGGAGTAGCATCAACATCCTCTATCTTGAAACCTTAAAGCGCATGCGCCTTTCTGAGACACAGCTAAACATAGCACAGTCAAGTTTCACGGCATAGTGCCAGGCAGGCAGGCCAGTTCTATGGGAACAATCGTCTTAGACGTCACCTTGGTGACGAAACAAACTATAGGACTGAGGAAGTTGCCTTTGAGGTGGTGGTTCAAAAGTGCGTATCACGCAATCTTTGGCCGCCCAGCCTTTGCCAAATTCATGGCACGCCCGTGTTACATCTACAGCAAGCTCAAATACCTGGACCAAACGGCGTCATCACGGTCAATGGCGACTTCAAGAAGGCGAAGGAATGCGAAGCAGGAAACGCCATCTTAGCAGAAGCAGTCATCAGCAAGAAGAGCGAGCAGTACAAGAAAGAAGTTAACACCAATGAAATGCCGGATGGTAAGAAGCCTCCTTGCGCCTCGGATGTCACTTTCAAGGCCAGCTCAAACTCGAAGAAGATCGCGCTGGATGAGGCCGATGCAAGCAAGACGACCAACATAGGTGCGGACCTCAGTGACGCATAGGAAGGCGCGCTCGTCAAGTTCCTCCGTGAGCAACGGGATATTTTTGCATGGTCACCATCAGACATGCCAGGAGTACCCCGGGAACTTGCCGAGCACAGCCTTAATGTCGCCAAAGGTGCCAAGCCAGTAAAACAAGGTCTTCGTCGCTTTGGTCCAGAGAAGAAGAAAGCAATAGGAAAAGAGGTAGCTCGGCTTAGTGCCGCTAATTTCATTAGAGAGGTTATCCACACAGATTGGCTAGCAAATCCTGTATTAGTACCTAAGAAGGACGTGAAAGACTTGCGCATGTGCATAGATTTCACCGGCTTAAACAAAGCCTGTCCTAAAGACCCCTTCGCATTGCCGCGAATTGATCAGGTCGTAGATGCTGTATCAGGTTCTGAATTACTATGCTTTTTGGACGCTTACTCTGGCTACCACCAAATTAAGATGAAGGAGTCTGACCAAATTAAGACTTCCTTCATCACACCTTTCGGAACGTTTTGCTACATAACTATGCCTTTGGGCTTAAAAACGCTGGCTCAACGTACCAACGGTGCATACAACGTTGCCTACACGATCAAATAGGCCGCAATGTTCACGCTTATGTCGATGACATTGCCGTTATGTCGCGAAAGCGCGGCGATCTCATCGTTGACCTTCAAGAAACCTTTGATAACTTGAGAAAATATAACATGAAGCTAAATCCGGGAAAATGCTTTTTTGGCGTCCCAGCAGGAAAACTTTTAGGCTTCATTGTTTCAGAAAGAGGTCTTGAGGTTAACCCAGAAAAGATTCGAGCTATCATGGACATCAAAAAGCCTACTTGTCTTAAAGATGTCCAAAGGCTCGCAGGATCTGCAGCAGCTGTAAGCCGATTTATTAGTAGGCTTGGGGATAAAGCTTTACCCCTATACAGGTTGTTGAAGAAAACTAAGACGTTCGTCTGGACTGAAGAGGCAGATGCAGCCTTAGCACAGTTAAAAGACGCCTTAGTTTCAGCACCAATATTAGCGTCTCCTCTACCACAAGAGCCGATGCTACTTTACATGGCGGCTACCAACCTAGTTATTAGTGCAGTGGTTGTTGTTGAGCGAAAGGAAGAGGGCAAGGAGCTACCGGAACAAAGGCCGGTATATTATATCAGCGAAGTCTTCTCCGAATCCAAACAACGATACCCTCACTATCAGAAGCTGGCTTATGGAGTTTTCTTCGCAGCCAGAAAATTACGCCATTATTTCCAAGAGCACCCAATCACGGTAGTCAGTAAGGCGCCATTGGGTGACATTATAAACAACACCGATGCCACTGGACGTGTGGCTAAGTGGGGAATTGAATTGGCAGCCTTCGACATCCAGTACAAGCCACGTACAGCCATCAAATCCCAGTCCTTAGCTGATTTCATCGCAGACTGGACAGAAGCAATGGATGAACTTCCCCTCCCTGACGAAGAATATTGGGTTATGCACTTTGACGGCTCCAAAATGTTGCAGGGATCGGGAGCTGGCGTGGTACTGAAGAACCCTAAAGGAGACAAGATGTGCTATGTCTTGCAGATACACTTCAATGCCACTAATAATGTTGCAGAATACGAGGCTCTGTTGCATGGATTGCACGTCGCAAAGGATTTGGGCATTAGCCGTCTTTTGTGCTATGGCGATTCAGACCTCGTTGTTCAACAGTTAGAAGGGGCATGGGACGCGAAGAGCCCTACAATGGCTGAATACCGACGCACGGTAGACGAGTTTGGTCGGTGTTTTATCGGCTTAGAAGTCAAGCATATCAAAAGGGAGGAAAATGAAGCAGCGGACGCCTTAGCCAGAATGGGCTCGAAAAGATCGAAGGTGCCCTCCGATATATTTTGGAGCACCTGTACGTGCCGTCTATTAAAGGCGGAGATGAGGATGACCCCATGGCTTCGCAGTCTGTTTCCGTCATGCTGGTGAGCCAGATTGGACACAGCCCTACATAAATTTCCTCCTTAACAAGGAAGAGCCAGAGGATGAAGTATTAAGGCGGCAAGTTGTGCGCAGAGCTAAGGCATACACAATAATAAATGGAGAGCTATACAAGCGGAGTACCACAGGTGTATATCAACGATGCGTTTCGCCGGAAGAAGGACAGAGATACTAGAAGAGATCCATGGTGGATGTTGCGGTCATCATGCCTCTGCCCGAGCAATTGTCGCCAAAGCTTTTAGACATGGATTCTACTGGCTCACAGCAAAGCAAGACGCAGAAGAACTCGTCAAGAAATGCGTTGGATGCCAAAAGTATGCAAGACAGCCAAAGATGCCAGCCCAGGAATTGCGCACCATTCCAATCACGTGGCCATTTGCGGTCTGGGGACTGGACATGGTAGGTCCATTCAGGACTGCGCGAGGCGGCGTCAAACATCTCTTAGTTGCGGTGGATAAATACACCAAGTGGGTTGAAGCTAAGCCCATAAAAAAGCTTGATGGGGCAACAGCCAAGAAGTTCGTCATTGAGGTTATAACGAGATTTGGCGTCCCCCACAGTATCATTACGGACAATGGGACAAACTTCGCCGTAGGAGAACTGGCAAAGTACTGTGGTGAAGTTGGTATTCGTTTGGACTTAGCATCTGTGGCTCATCCACAATCGAATGGCCAAGTTGAGCGAACCAACAGTATAATCTACAGGGAATAAAGCCAAGATTAAGTGCCTTTGCATAGAGCAGCTGGAGCATGGGTAGAAGAATTACCTGCTGTCTTATGGAGCATACGCACAACTCCAAGCAGCGCAACAGGCTATACCCCTTTCTTTCTCATATATGGCGCTGAAGCGGTACTCCCAACCGATGTCCTGCACGACACACCTCGTGTAACAGCCTACGTTGAAGCAGACGCAGAAGAAGCCAGACAGGATGGCTTAGACCTTCTCGAAGAAGAGCGTGAGATAGCGCTTCAGCGCTCCGCCATTTATCAGCAGAACATGCGGCGTTACCACAGTCGCAAGGTAAGACGGAGATCGTTTCGAGAAGGCGATTTGGTGCTTCGCCTTGTTCAGCAAAAGGAGCACAAACTATCTCCCATATGGGAAGGACCCTTCGTTATCAGCAAAGCGCTTAAGAACGGGGCATATTATCTTGTGGACCTCCGTGATATCGAGAAGAAAAAGAAAAGAGGCCGCAAAAGGAAAAGGAACGAAGAAGCAGTGCTCAAGGAGACGAAACGTCCTTGGAACATTGAGCAGCTACGTCCTTTTTACACTTAGCAATTCTATTGTAATCACACCATATATGATTATGAAATAAAAGTCTTTGGTTCCCTCAATTATTTTTATGCATGAGTTCTCGCCGTCTTTTATTTCCATTTGATCATATATTTCGATAAAAATATCAATGTTAACCCGAATTGGCTCGTGCTTGTGGTTACTCACATGATGCTTTTGCCTTAAGGCCTTACAAAAATTAAAATTGCATCCGTCTAAGAGTATTTATCTGATCGCATATATGCTGGCTTGTCTTAGTAGATGCTTTACGCACCAAAAGCCGGCGCCGTTTCTGTGTTTAAACAGTTTGGTTACTAACCCTGTTGCCAGCGAAGTGTTCCGTGCTTTAGGTTCTGCCAGCATACGAAAAGGCTAAAGCATATAAGCCAGAAAACTTGAAGACGGATAAGGAGCATAGTTTGCAAGCCTTTTAAAAATAAGTGCATGCGTTGCAAAACAAACATGTTCAACAGATAAAAAGGCTCCTGCCATTACAAAACATAACTTAACAAGTCTTTTGTGCCATCTTTCATGACACGCTTAATGCAAAGTTTTTCCTGCATCTTATGCAGGGGACTGAGGAGGCGAAGGCACAGGGGACTTGGATGGATCCAGCGTAGCTTCAGACTCGCCTTCTTCTTCTTCTTCATTTCCGTCTTCTGACTCATCGCCATTGCCAGTGGTGGGGGCTTCGGCTTCGTCATCAGACACGTCGTCAGGACGGGGAGGCACAGGCTTCTTGGAGAAGAAGATAGACAAGTCTACCATCTCCGCAACAGCTGAGGCAAAGCCAGAGACAGAGGCATAGACCTTTTCTTTGACGAGCTCGTTGCCGTCTCTGTCCTTGGCTGGGAAACACTTGATAATGCGCCACATGTTGACTCGGGGTAGTGGCCGCGAACAAGTCCTAGAGCAAGTTTTGCTCCGCCTCTAGCTGCTGAGCGAAGACGATCCACCACCTCTGGGACGCAGTTCTGAAGAAGTGGCAGCAAGTTGCTGGTGTTTGTCACTTGGGGCAGCTGTTTTGGGAAGATGTTGGCAACAACGTCTCTTCCCGCAGCATACAGCCCTGACACAATCTCGCCACACTCCAAGATAAGCTCCAGGCGCGTCTCAGAGGTAAGCCTTTCCCCAAATCCAGCTGGAACTGAGGAAGGGAGGAATGGAAAAAATTAAGGCGCATTGAACTGTTTGAATAAAGGCGAAAAGTGACAGAAAGTGCGAGAAGTAAAGAAGAAAGACTCACTTAGCAGCTTCTCGTCAATGGCGGTGCTCTCATCAGCTTGGCGTTCAAGACGACCTTGTAAGCTCTGGATTAGGAGCCCATCCTTTTCAGCCTGTCGCTGCAGTTTCAAAAGTTCTGCCTTCAGTGCGTTCTGTCCTTCAGCGGCGCTGTCTTGGACGGCTTTAAGATTGGCCTCGGCCGTCTTTCGGTTCTCCTCCAGTTGCTTAAACAAGGCGGCATTTTCCCGCCTTACCACTTCTATATCGCCAGTCTCGCTGACGATCTGTTTTGCCTTCGCCACAACAGCTGCGCAAAACACATTGCATGTGTTGAGCATCTTATGTCTTAAAATGAACTAAAGTCACATTGCATGTGAAAGAACAACATTTACCTTTGTTCGCCTTATTTTCGGCGACGGCTTGCTTGAGCACTTGCCTTTGGTTACTCAGTGAGTACCATAGATCGCATGTAAGTTGCTCACTGCTCTGCTAAGGCAAGGGTAGTAGTAAGTAAGAAAGGTAAAGCAGTAAGGTATGGCTACAATGGGCTTGGGGACTGAGTCTTTATCACATTAAAGAAAGGCCATTACGTCGGCTTAGTCAAAGCACAACGTAATGCCCGGGGACTAGTATGTACATAAAGACGGAATGTTTACCTGCATCATGGCCTTCAAGGCTTTGTAGCTCTTCTTCATTGTGACGTACAGCTCGTCACAATTATCTTCCAGATTCAATATGGTCAATGTTTGACCAACTGGCCTTAGCTTCGGAGGCGGCTCGTTGCGCTCCTTCTCATCGGCAAGCATGGCGGCGATGTTGGGTAAGATGTACCCCTCGTCGTCAAAGAGCTCTTGCTTCACCATGTTGCGGATAGCTCACGAGTAATGGGCTCGTTCGGCTCTTCTGACTGAAGTACCGCCGCCTTCCCAGCAGCGGCAGCCCTGGCCAACTTTTCAGTTTCCGTCTTATCAGGTAAGACGGCTGAGTCCAGATCTATATGATGATCTTCAGATGGGCCTGGGGCTGTCTCTTGTTGAACGGAGGGAGTGGGGGGAGCGATGGCTGGAGAGGCTCAGTCTTTCTTTGCCTGGAAGAAATTACTTTCTTCCTCTTGAGAGGTGCAGTTGGTTTGATCCTGCAAATCACATACAAAATAAGATAACATTCATAGACATTGTTCGCCTTACTAAAGAAATTGAGGTTCGGCTTACTTCTGTACTGGAGCATTGAAGGCCGCATCTTCATCGTCCTCAATGTCGAGCACTTCGGCGTTAACAGGGATGGCTTTCTCACGCTTCCGCCTTTCTGCTGCTGAAGTTGCTGCAGTGGCTCCTGAAGCCTTTCGTTTCCGAGTCTTTGGGGCTCGGGTGCCGCTTCAGGCACGTAAAACAAAGGAGCCAGCAGATTATCCGGCAAAAGGGCGAGCTGAAATCAAAAGTGGTGTTAGTAAGGCAAACATTGTGGAAGTATAAAAACAGTAGTGGTAAATGCCTTACCTTTGGAGCTGGGTTGGCGGCTGTGTACATAGGACGCTGCTCTGTCAGCTGGATCCTTTCCTTGGCAATCCTCTTAAAGCGATACACAAGGGCGTCTTGCGTAAGGTCACTCTCACTAACACGGAGGGGATCTTTCTTCTGGTCCGTGTAGTGGCACATGAGGCCTTTGCGATCTTTCAAAGGCTGGATTCGCCTTGACAACCAACATAGGATGGTGTCTGCGCCCGTGAGTTTGGGCACAGCAGTCTTTGTTAAGTACTCAATCCGCCTTTGCATGCGACGGAGGTTGTCAGGAAGGACCTTCAGTGGTTTTTCGCCCCAAGAAAGGCGGGCTCCGCAGGCAAAGGAGAAAAGCGAGGAAGTCCTATGTCTTTGCCTACTGGCGCCATGTCTTTGCAGTAGAAGAAGGAGCTATTCCAGCCTTTAATGGAATCTATTTTTGGCGCCTTAGGATACCAGTCTCTGCCTCTACGAAGGTTGATGCTAACTGTTCCTAAGGAAAGCAGTTCTTCCTTCTCTGTTTGGCGCTTGCAGTAAAGCAGTACTTGAAGAATTCTAAGCTGGGCTCTATGCCTAGTATCCTTCGAATAAAGCCATAAAGCCAGCTATGTACAAGACTATTGGGGCCTACGCTGTGAGGCTGAAGGCCATAGTAGTCTAAGACTGATTGGAAAAAAGGATGCGGAGGCAAAGACAAACCGCGGAGGAGATGTGAGACGAGGAGCACTCGTTCATCGCCGGCGGGATCTGGAGCAGGGTGGCCGTACGCTGACCGCCAGTGGCATTTCTCCTGTGGTGGAGGATGCCCTCCTTTTCCAGCTGCGTGAGGTCCGCGTCGGTGATGGTGGAAGCTGCCCAGTTGCGGGATGATGCTTCCTCTCCCTCCTCCTCTGCCTCCGCCGCATCGCCCTCGTCGGAGGGCTGGGCATTCTTCTCTGCTTCGATGGAGGTGGCCGCAGAACTTGTCGCCGCCGCCGCGCGAGATGCAGATGCATCCGCGGTGCTCGATCCCCTCATGGCCAGATCTTGTCCCTCCGCCGCCGCCGACGCCGCTGCCGTTGTAGCTCCCGCGGTTGCATCGGAGCTCTCCATGGGTGGGTGCGCAGGTGGTGGTGGTGGAGCTCGCCGGAGTTCAGATAGGATGGTGCGAGGAGGACGATGAACAGGAAATGAGCCCGATGGAGAAAATCAGTTCCCCTTTTATGGGGGCCGTGCGCCGCGATTAGTGCGGTGAGATAACGCTCGCGTGATTTCGCCACGCGTCCCGCAACGGTCAGTTAGTGGGCATCTTCTCCCGCACGCCTCGGAGATCGTGTGCGGAAAAATAGCAGTAATGGCGGCACAACGTCTCTCTGCCTGTCCAGACTGTCGTGGACTGGCTTTGACTGCGGTGACGTCACGACAAGACTCAACGCTGACAGAATCTTTCTGCCAGATTGTTCAAGTGCAGGAGAGTTCGGCTTAATCCTTAAGGCAGACTGAATGTCTCATTTTGGAATGCTCCAAGCTCTTCTGTCCGCCTTGCACAAAGGCGAAAGCCCGTGTTTCACAAAGACGGCAAACGAAGAACTTAAACCTTTCCGGGGACTACTGTGGAGGTTATGCCGAACGGGTATACCTGCCACGGTGGATAAAACCTGGCCCACCAGGGAGGCCCATCAGATAAAGCCGGAGGGCTTAATGGAGAAGGCCTCATGGGCTTAGGCGCAAGGATAAGCTCTGGGCTGGCTTAGTGAAGTCCAAGACGAAGGCCTGGCTGCGTTCGCCTTAGGGAGCAAGTTAGGGTTTGTTACCGTGTTAGTCTAGGACTCGTGATCTAGGTCGGTTAAGACTTTCCTTGTAGGGGAAGACTTGGCGCCTTTATAAGCCAGCCTTCCAGCAGCCTTAGGGCAACGCATACAACCTCATCGTAACCTGTACACATATTTGCCTTGAGTGAATTATAGCAGCACGTAGGATCTCGCCGCCGTTGTGAGATCCGAAGCTGGGTAAAATCGTGTGTGCAATCCCGTCACTGGAACCCTCCACGTTCTTCCCCACCTCCTCTACGGTACGTATGAATACTTCTAGTAGTTCCGCGTTACCAATACCTCGACAGTTGTGCACGATATGGGGAGATCAAATTGTTGTTAGCACTGCCTATTACAGGATTTGGGCATGATTTGAATGCGACATATCACTTCTCCAGAGTACTGTATTGCTCGAGTCAGTCAATCTTTGGAAATTCATTGATTAGTGTTATTGCAACCACTTCTGGCCTTTGAAGGATTAGGTTTTGATGCTTGCTCACAGTCTAAACACCACTGCTCACTCGTGGTTTCTACCCATCGACTATTGTCCATGCACACATTTGTCTTGCATGTGCAGTGGCATAGACTTTGAATAATTAACCTTGAAGTATAAAATAGTGCTTTGCTCCTTAGATTTAACTTAAGTTATTCAGTACAGTTGGCATGTCCAAATTAATCTTATTTGCACATCTTGTGGAAAAAACCTTCTAGATATTGTACCTTTACTACTAGATTTTTACCAGTTTGCGTTGTAGATCACCTTCAAGATTTTTTATCATCTTTCAGGTTAGCATTAGTCACAAATGGGACTGCAATCTGAAGTTAGAGGATAACAGGTCTGCGATAATGGTCAGATGAATTTTATATCCCTGGTGAAATTCATATAGCAAGAAAAATATGTGTATTATATGTACATGTGGCTATTTTTGCCTCCATTACACGATCATTCCTGAGTTTTGTGGCAGGTTGATAGCTTCATTTGTGTTTTTGTATGTCCAGGGATCAGCGAAATCGTCAATGTATGCTAGGACCCCAAGAACTATGAGGAGTCGGAATATAACAAGGTAATCTGAGTTTAAGTTGCTTCACGTCTCCTTGTAAATTTAGTTCTCTGAAGGTCATCTTCCTTGGATGTCTTTGAATGAGAGGAACAATCCATCTTTGAATTATCCGTTCTTGATTCACAAAGTTCTTCGTGCTCGTGGATGATGGCTCACGCAGTCCTCTTTGGTGGAATTGTTTGAAGTCTATTCGGGAAGAAAAGTCGTCATGGATGTTCCTGCCATTTTTAAGCTGTTATTTTACCAAGTTGGCTTAGAAACAGAGAAGTATATTGATGGGCTGTTGCTTGAGTAGATGCATATGTCGGCAAGTTTGTGCATTGCTGGAGTAAGGATTACTCCCTTGTTCTGTAAGGTCTTCTTTCACTTTCCATCTCTGCAATTTTATCTGCTGTCTGTTTTCTTCCTTTCTAAAGTTGTGTAGTTTATGACTCTAACCTCAAATTAACTGGGCTTATGGTGACTTCATTAATTTACTAGATGGTTGTGCATCAGTTATAGGAATCGCATGCCTTCGATGTTTAATAAATCAAAAAATTGCATTATATTATAGCTTTATGTGCTCATACATATTCGCAACCCCTATATCTTCCATTGCCATAGACCTATCATTGAGAGGGTAATTTACTGGAGGCTATTTTTGTAGATGAATTGTGACGAGGGGAGAGGACGGCATGCAGAAAAAACGGGAAATCAGATGTGCATGATATGCAGTTGCCGGTTGCGCGTTCCTGAAGTAAGTTTGTGAGCAGTTCGTCCTCCAAGGTGAGGCCATGCATCCTTATATTTGAGCATTTTCTCAGTATTGAGTTTGTGTTTCTGAATTCTGATGCAAAAACGAGGGCCTGCAGGCTCTGATGTGGATATCTGCTATATAAATAGCCATAACGGATTAGATGTTCATCCGTGTGAATTTTGGGTTTGCTCGCTTCACCTGTTCAAGACTATAACTAAATGTGGTCCATTCCTGTTACAGGAAACAATTGAATTGAGGCAAGGATTGCTGCAAGTCTCCTGGAATGCATGGGTGGAACAGGTGAATGTTGACAATGTGCTATCTACTTGGATAGTACTATTGTATTCAACCTGCACTCTGAATCTTTGTTCCTGATGCTTTTGTACTGATTGAGCTATTGGAAGTATTCTCAAAGTATTTCACAACAAAGACAGTAAACAGAGTAGTATTTCGTCTTGTAGTCTAAAATGTTAATTATTGCACTTCTTAATGTAACCATGTACTACCTATGTGTTTCTAATACTACCTATGTGTTTCTAATATAAGACCATTCAGGAGTTCAAATATTTAGGAACGGAGTGTAATAATTAAGAAGAGCTAAGTTCCATACTTCCAGTTATGTCTCTCGGTATTAGGAATCCAGGATCAGTGGCTTTGTGCCCATGTAACTTGTGTGATAAATTGCTTGCTTGTGTTATCTCAAAGTATTTAGGCTTTTGCAAAGATCTTGTAAAACTAAGTTATTGTAGCCTAGAGAAATGTTTAAATCCTTGGACAATAATAACGGTGGTATAATTAATATTGAGGAACCATATTATATGAAACAGAAATAACATTTCGTGGAGCCAGTATGCTCATACCTTATTATGACATATAGCCTTGACATTAAACATTTTCTTCTTTTTGTGTCTGCATACTTACCTTCTTGTGACTATATACATTACATGAACCCTTCGCAAATCTGTGAGAGTGGGTTACTTGTTGTCTACCATGATTAGATGCATGAACCTCATATAAATACACAAGAGTCTTTGACCGGTTGACATATCTCTCTAATTAATGTAGGCTTAGGCCTCCCATGTTTGCTTCTTCCATATCAATATAAATGGCAATGCTTTGGCCATGTTTCAAAAAAAAGTAGTATATATAAAAATTTCTTTCGTGTACGGGATCAAAGTGTCGCTAAATAAGAGTAAATTATTGTTGTTGTCTTGCTGCTCCTCCTTTTGAAGGGAAAATGTTTTAGTCGTTAATTTCTAACTTCTAACAAGTCTCATTTACTTTTCTAAGTACATCAGATGTATTTTCTAAGTAAAGTAGGAGTATGATATAGTTGGAAAATCGAGGAATGGTATATTTCTTTTGGGAACTTTGAAACAGCAAGGTCTTATCCTACTTGTAATTATGGAAAACATAAACCCTAGGATTGACCAAGCTATTTGTTTTGGGAGCTTTGAAATCAGATGTATTATTATTATTGTTTTTGGATAAATACCCATGTCCTCTTTTCAAGGTTTGTTTTAACATGTCATGCCAGTCTGGCTGTACCTGAATTTATGTGTCCTCGAGCACGCATCAGGTATGTATGTATCTGCTGGTATCTTAGTGCAGTTTGTAGTTCGCTCCGTGCACATCCATGAATCACTGGATTTTAGACATCTCATGTAGCAAAATACATGGTTTTTTCATACGTGATTTGATAGAAAGCGCCATGCAGCATTGTGTGTGTGCTCTACGTGGTGTTTCAGAGTAGCACTCCATATGCCATGTTCGTACAATCACAATTACACTACTATTATTCGAATACTATTGTTATTTATTCTGTCACAGTATTTCTCATTGAGAAATAACGATATTTGGTTTTAGTCGATGAGTGAATGGATGGAGTCACACTAAGGGAAGTTCACGCTGAATGATTTCTGTTATCACTAACAATGATTTTTTTTTTCTACTGTCAACTCTAGGTCTAGGTTGTTAATTTATCCCTTGGTCAATGAACCTCAACGGATCCTTTCTTATTATGGACGTGCTTATATTTTTCTGATTGTTGTATGCAAAGATGGCTAGCGTGGCATGAAATCACTTTATTGCATACTAGAGAATGACACGGGGTGAAAAGGAAAATAATACATGTTCGTCCTTTGAGGATTAGGAAGAAGGGAGGAAATAACAATGTATAATTTGGATTATTCTATATGGCGTGGATTATTCAAAGTGTAATGTGGATTATAGATGGGATACGTAACAAAATCAAATTGTCTTTCTCCATGTACTGTTTTCCCGTGGCAACGCACGGGCATTTGTACAGTTCAATAAGAAGTTCAATATCTACAAACCACACTACGAGCATCATAATAAGCCAAGACAACTTAATTTAGATATAAGAAACAACTGACAGAAATCCGCATCAGATCAATTACTAATAAGCCTGGAGCCGAGGCAAGCACCGTGGGTATCGGCTGGGCGGTCAACATTCAGGTAGGTGGTCTAGTCTTTGTCACTCCCTTGCTTCCTGTGGAAGATGAGAAGAATAGAAGAGCATCAGATCAATTACTAATAAGCCTGGAGCCGAGGCAAGCACCGTGGGTATCGGCTGGGCGGTCAACATTCAGGTAGGTGGTCTAGTCTTTGTCACTCCCTTGCTTCCTGTGGAAGATGAGAAGAATAGAAGAGAGATGGTAGTACGTAGGTAGGTGCATGGATTTCCGGGCCGGCCGACGGTGGCGCATACACACGCGCGCGTATGTATGTACGTACATGTGATGTAGCTCAGGGGTCAGGTGCTGTTTGCTCTTGTTTTGTGACCCACCAAAGCAGCTAGCGCGGAGGAGAAGAGAGAGCAGAGAAGAGATGAGAGAAAAAGAGGTACGTCGGGCCTGGTAGTGATCGAGTTGCGGCAGGTGGGTGCATCGAGTCACCTGCCGGGAGCGACTAATGCTCAGTCGACTGAGATTTAACAAAATCTCAGTCGACGAGGTGACGTCATCTTTTGGCAGCCCGTCCGCTTCCCCCTTCTTGTCTTGTTTCTGTTTCCTTTTTAGCTGGGTTGTTTGTGGGCTTTTGTTGTCCCTTGTTCTGGGCTTTTCCTTGACGCGTTGTTCCCTTGTTTGTGGGCATTTTGCGTTGGGCTTCTCAAGTGAAGTTGTTCTGCAGCACGACTGCACACAAAAAAAAGGAACGAGATGGAATGATTCCCCTGCATTCCCTACTTCTACCATGGAAGAAAAGGGAGTAGATGAACAAATCGCTAGAGGGAGTAAGAAAGATTCAGAATACTACAGATATATACAAGCACGCAAAAGCATATGGACCAGGGATCAGGTACTAACAAAATTCTCATCTAGTTTTCTGCATGTCCCTTGTATACTTTTTGCTTGGTGTCCACTTGATCCAAGAACACTACAGAAGCAAAAAATCTTGAAATGGAGGAAAAACTAGTGTTGATGTTAACATATGAAAGCTAATTTATGTAGGGGTTGATGAAGAAACTAATGATAGAGTAATTTATACTCAGGTATGAACATATGCACATGAGAAATTATCAAGAAAGAAATATGTCATGTTCATCAAGAGAAAAAGTAGTATTGTTTTTGACAAAACATTCTTCTTTGTGACATAAGAATGAACTTTTGTTCTGCAGGTTCCAAGCACATGTGTGCAGCAATCATGTGATATGTTTCAGGGCAATAACATTGGTGTATTCCAACATGAACATATTCATACGAGAATGGGCAGTGCAATGAATGCAGGGGTATGCGTTTTCGCGTAAAAAATAAAGATCAAGTGTTCATGAATTAAATTCATGTGCTTACCTGTTGTAATGCGAAGAAGTAATTTGAAATTGTCATGTTTGTCCAGGTTGGAATCCTTGGTCAGGTTGATAGCAATGCAAACTTTTTTTCCATTCCTCAGTAAGTGCAAACAATTCAAACTGCATCGTTCCTGTGTTGGAAGAATGAAAACCAGAATATGATTGTTAATAAAAAATATCAAATTATTTCTATTTGACAAGAAAACAATATTATCAAATGCAACTTGGTGCGTCAGGGATATCTACCATGACATACACAGATTTGTTGCTGGCTGGTGACAACTCCAGCGAAACAGAGGTTCGTACCATCACATACACAGATATGGTATTGTATATTGGTTTCCATCTACATTGAGGAAGACAAAAAAAAGTTAAAATACATATATTATTGCAGAACATTTTTCAAAAGTTTGGAAACATGATTGAAGAGCCTATGGGTGCAGAGGTACATTTCACATCATGGCATTTTCAATTGTATATTGTATTTGCTGTTAACTAGATTAAACATATGTAGCCTAAAAACAAAAAAAATGCAATGTGCAGAACAAAAAAGGTTGCAACATAGTTACACATAGGGGTGAACCTAGGCCCCCTATAGTTGCACATGGGGTGCACCTCGGGCAAAACAACACATGGGGTGCACCCCCGAGTTATACATAAGGTGTAACTAGGGGGCCTAGTTGCACATAGGGTGCAACTAGGCCCCCTAGTTGCACATAGGGTGTAACTCGGGCCATAGTTACACATAGGGTGCAACTAGGCCCCCTAGTTGAACATGGGGTGCAACTTGGGGAAACCAACACATGGGGTTCGCCCCCAAGTTACACGTAGGGTGAAACTCGAGCCATGGTTGCACATAGGGTGCAATTAGGCTTCATAGTTGCACATGGGGTGCAACTTTTGGGGCAACCAAACACATGGCGTTCACCCCCGAGTTACACATAGGGTGAAACTCGGGCCATGGTTGCACATATGGTGCAACTAGGCCCCCTCGTTGCACATGGGGTGCAACTCGGGCATCTAACACATGAAAAATGCACCCCGAGTTACACATAGGGTGAAACTCGGGCCATAGTTGCACATAGGGTGCAACTAGGCCCCATAGTTACACATGGGTTGCAACTTGGGGCAACCAACACATGGGGTTCACCCCCGAGTTACACATAGGGTGAAACTCGGGCCATGGTTGCACATAGGGTGCAACTAGGCCCCCTAGTTACACATGGGGTGCAGCTCGGACATCTAACACATGAAAAATGCACCCCGAGTTACACATAGGGTGAAACTCGGGCCATGGTTGCACATAGGGTGCAACTAGGCCCCTTAGTTGCACATGGGGTGCAGCTCGGGCATCTAACACATGAAAAATGCACCCCGAGTTACACATAGGGTGTAACTCGGGCCATGGTTGCACATAGGGTGCAACTACGCCTCAAGTTGCACATCGGGTGCAACTTGGGCAAACCAACACATGGGGTTCGCCTCCGAGTTACACATAGGGTGAAACTCGGGCCATAGTTACACATAGGGTGCAACTAGGCGCCATATTCGCACATGGGGTACAACTTGAGGCAACTAACACATTAAAAATGCACCCGAGTTATACATAGGGTGTAACTCGGTCCATAGTTGCACATAGGGTGCAACTAGGCCCCGTAGTTGCACATGGGGTGCAACTCGGGCAACTAAAGCATGAAAAATGTTGTACTGCACGACTTGGTTCCCAATTTGTCCATGATCTTCAGTGGGGTCGGTTTCTTCACACTCCATTTTGTACATAAAAAACGAACAAAAAAGAAATATGAACAAGTGGTTCATTGGATTACACACAAAAAAGAGCGAATATCATGTACTACTCGAAAAAAAAGAATACTGAAATGGAGAACCTACCAGTAGAAACTACCAGCATAACCTACAAGAAAAACCTATCTCATAAAAGGAGAAGCTACAATAGATTCATACCAAAAACTCCCACCAAAAAAAAGCTAGCCCTGAAATTAAACCAAACCTATACCGTACCACAATCTCTACACATAATTTCTGTGGGATAGCTTACTGTAAAGCAAAAAAGGAGGACAAAAACACCAGTAATACCATCTCTAACCCAGCACCTACCAAACCTAAGTCGCATCACAAAAATCAATCGCCGCAAACTTTGCAAATTCTTGACAGTAAGCTAACTAGCACTCTTAAAAAGTTCAGAAAAAAAGAATACTCACAATACATCTATCTTGTAATGTTGTAGAGATAAATCAAGAGCAGAAAACTGTAGCAAAAGCAAGTACATACGCATTTGCCAAAAGAAAAAGGCAACCCCATAACGTAAGCTAATCATAGGTGCAACTAGTGGGTGAAAAACATGGCCGAATCCCGTCAGTTACATACGATTCCCAAACATGTGCGACTCAATGCTGCTCCACAAAAAATACAGTACTTCTTTTGGTGTATGCGACTCATTACCCAAAATGTTGCACATAAGACTTACTAATGTTCAGTTGCGCGTAAAGCTCGTTATGTGTGCAACTAGTGAAAAACATATGTTCCAATTTCACGTAGGACTGACTAATATGCAACTCGGAGCAAAAAATGTTCAGTTGCGCATGGGGATAAATAATATGCAACTGGGACCACATAAAGTACTTCACTTGCACAAAAATAAGATAGTCACTCGTGATTTAAAATTTTGTGAATGATCATACAAAATACACAATCATTTCAAACAACAAAAAATAGTTGAAACCTCTGGAATCATCAAAGAAACAGAAAACGCCTAACTATAACTAATCCATCATAGTTTATACCAAAAATTAAACTACACTGTAACATGGCTATTCATAACAAAAATACAATAGCCACTACTAAATGCAATCAGAATACTACTCCTGTGCTAGTGGTATGTACATGGATCAAGATATGAAAACTAGGACTAACAAATTAATTACTTACACAAGGAGGTCTGGCCTAGCTAGCTAATCCAATCCCTGGAGGTCTGGACGGATGCTAATCTGATCCGACCCAAGAATCCTCTGGAAAAGAATGTGAGGAGGATGATGATGCATCAGCAAACCTCACTACCACACACCAAGTTAAGTAATCAATTAATCAACGGGGGGAGCGAATCAAGCTAGTAGCTAGGTGTACGCACGCAACACCAGGGCTCTTTTTCACGTAACATAAACGACACACCAGGGGCTCCGATTTAAGAAAATTCAGACGAGAAAATACACAGCACTCTCTCATCCCCTCCATCATCATGACCTAAATACGTATGGGGAATAACACATTAGCCTTATTCTCCACTAGATCCGTGCACGAACACCTCACACACATCCATCTCCAGGGGAAATTGAGCAAGTCATCACAAAACAATTGCACACAAGCAACGCTCCGCCCCACCCATCAGTGGCCGTCGGCCGTGGGATCCAATCAAATGGTTTGCGCCAGGAGGGATCTGCACGAGAGAGAGGAGGGGTTTACCTTCAAGGATCTCCCGCAGGAGAGAAATGGAAGCAGCGGAGACGAGGAAAACACCACAGCAACGCTCCGCCCAACCCCCGGCCGCCGCCCTCGTCGCCGCAACTTGTATCGCCTTGTCGCCTCCGCGTCCTCTAGCCTGAAGAGCCTTCCCGATCGGACGCAGCTAGCAGCAGTTCCCGGAGCGCATCACCGCCGTGCGCGCGTGCGTGCGCGGGGAAGACGACGAGCCCGGTGGATTCGGTTCGGATCCGCGCGGGGAAGACGACGGGAGTGGAGACGAGGTCGCGTGAGGGGAATCAAATTCGAGAAAATGTTTTGTTTCAGATTGCAGGTGTCCGCCTGTCCGGTTTCAGGGTGATTAACAACAAAATAGTCAACGCGATTAACAACGGACAAAAAATTCAAAAAGAAAAGAAAAAGAAAGCCCACGAAACATCACGCAGCGCAACACGAAAAGCCCAATCAGGACACACTGCCACATACACGGACGCGCGCCCCCCGCTGGCCGCAACAAAGACAGAAAAAAGGAAAACGCACGAATCTTGGCACACAGATTCAACGGTCAAATACGTGACTGATCTATACCAATATAAAAAGGCACAGAAGGGGGCAGATCCAAGCGATCACAACCATCAAATCAATATCTACCGGTTACAATTGCACGCGTCATTTGCGCTAAAACAGCCCCGGACGGACAACTCTATGCGCTAATCGGAAAGTCTGTTTCGGTAGTCATCCATTTTCCCCAAACTAGGCACCCCCACGACCCCCACCGCCCCTCACACAACACCCTGCCGCCTCCAGACGCTGCCGCTGCCGCCGTCGCAGTTCCAGCACCGCGACGTTTCCGCGAGACCCAATCGCCGCGCCGCCGCGCATTCCGGCCGTCGTCACACGTCCCCGTTGCCCGCGCCGCCGTCGCGCGTCCCCGTTGCCTCGTCGCGGACGCGCCGCCGGACGTCACTACTGCGGCCGTCGCTGCCCTGCTCTCATGTCGCCGGGAGCGTTCGGAGAAAGAGGTGTGCGGCAAGAGATCATCCGTCGTGCTCATCGACCTGCACGCCGGTCCCTATAGCCTGAATCCTTCTTTTCTCCTTTTTTTCCTTCTCACACGGAATTCCTAACCTGAGATGATGCCGTGATCGAAGGGGCAACTTGATCGTTGTGTGTTCTGATTTTTTATTTGCCCTGTCTGTTCTAATTGACCTGGACGGCCAACCCCCCATGTGTTTTCCCCTTTTGTTCTTCTTTTGATAGGATAATACATACTGTATATGTTTCGCCTGATCATGTTTGCAAAACATATATAGAAATAGGTGAAAGAAAATTGATTCTGAAGAACCACCAAGCACAAACAAAGGGTTCTAAGTTCTCTCAGTCAAACACAATTCTTCTACAAATATTTCTTTCGATCATATACTTCAGGTTACTTCTATGCATGGTTTCGGGATTTTCTTATGGGCTTTTGTGAACAACTTTATCGAGTAACCTCTATGAACATTTATATGCCAATAGTTCCTTGATTTGCACTAATTTCTGACATTTTCCTTGGAGCACACTGATGCTGAACTAAAAGGCTCTATACAGTCATTCAAGTATGCAATTGCCGTTTCTATAAAGTGAACTTGACAATTATCACTTACGTATTTTTTGGCTTTGGTCACTGCTTTGACAAGACCAATTTTGATTCAGTTTTTGTGTAAATTGGTAGAGTGAGTGAAGCAACAAACAACCAAGAGAAGAACATGTGCAATACAGAAACTAACGGACCAAGTTTTATACTGCAATTCTGTTGTTGATAGATATCACTATATCATCTCGGCAAGAAAAGCTGATATGATGGATTAGTTTGGTTAAACCGAAGTTCAAGTGACACCAGATTATAATTTGGGTGGTGAAATATTAAATTCTAAATGGTGGCAACTCAACTACATGTGCTTCAGTTTTCATATTTCAGTTTAATTAGTTATGAATTTTATTAGTCGTGCTTATAGCCCCCGCTAAACTTATATCGGCAAGGTGTATGGACAATTCATTTTCTCAGTGGTAGGACTGATCATTAATTATAATTGCTCCATATTTTCATACTGATTTATATTTTTATCCAAGTCCATCATATATATTCTGTTTGCATAAGGAATACAACTATATATATTTAAGTTGGGAGATAACACGTGCATTGCACGTGCAAGATTACTAGTATTTAACTAATTCTCAGGCGACTGAGAATTAGCAAATCCGTTTTACAAATCCTTGTCGATTTCAGTCTCCGACTTGTTGCGAACCAAGCCGCTATAAATCTCCGAGTTGGTGCGCGGCAACCCAGGACGAGACCAGGGATTCCTAGGATATATCAGTACGTTTTCAGAAGAGACCAGCAGCAACTCACGAGTTATCAAGTGCCAGATTTCAGCCTCGATCGGAAAATCCACGCGCCACCCATGGGGGTGAGTTCCGTTCTTGTACATCTTCTACTGCATCGAAATTACATATTTGTGATTGTACGGAAAAGTTTAACTCCGAGGCAGAATCAAAAAAAGCCAGTCTTTATTGGACACCTCGTTTATCCAGAACCAGTCCCAATCCTGGCAAGGTGTTGTCCATGGCCTCGAACTTCTGAAACGTGGTGTCATTTGGCGGATTGGATCAGGTACAAAGGTCAAGATCTTTCGCGACAACTGGCTGCCTAGATCGGCCGGATGCAATGAAGGTGGAAGGTAGACGCGGAAACTCTAGGAAAAAGTGGGTGTCTGACCTCATCGACAATACCACAAATTCTTGGGACGAGGCTGCTGTCCGTGCTTGCGTTTCTGCACGAGACGCGGAGGCTATTTTATCTATCAGACTACCGGCGAGGGCCTCGGATGATTTTGTTGCCTGGAGTGGTGAAAACAATGGTCTATTCAGTGTCAGATCTGCCTATCGCCTTGGTATACAGCCGGCTATTGTGTCTTTGTCGCAGGGTCAGTCGAGTTCGGAGCCTGCAGGTGACCGAAGTATTTGGGACCTTGTTTGGAAAGCAGATGTTCCTCAGAAAATCCGCATTTTTGCTTGGAGGACTGCCACCTCTACACTTGCTGTTCGTACGTGCTGGTCTCCACCATCGCATCAACTCGGTTGATCCGTGCTGTACTATCTGTGGCAGTGGGATTGAAGATGATCATCATGCCCTCGTTCGTTGCACTCTCGCTCGAGCTCTCCGAGACGAAGTAAGGAAATTCTGGCAGTTACCCCCGGAGGAAACCCTTCTGTACGATGGAAAGGAATGGATCCTTTACTTACTTTCCAATACGCCAAATGAGGGCCGTCCAAAGCTTCTATTCCTCCTGTGGCGTGTGTGGCATCATCGGAATAATGTGGTCTTCGGAGATGGCAAGGCTTCGATCACGGTCTCGGCATCTTTCATTCAAAATTACCACAGCTCCTTCATCCTGGCAAGACACCCTAATTCCAATAACCCAAATAGTTCTGCGGGTCCTCTGGTGAATTCCATGTGGACGGCACCTCCGGAAGGGAGTCTCAAGGCAAATGTGGATGCTGGGTGGGACGAACTCTCAAAGAAAGCTGGGCTTGGTATTATTATCCGAGATCACATGGGCAAGGTTATCCTTTCTGAGTGGAGGGCTGTCAACTCCTGCGCGAGTGCCGAAGAAGCCGAGATGCAAGCTTGTCTTGCTGGGATCAAGCAAATTCTGGCTGTTGGTAGTGGCCCGTCGGTCATTGAATCTGATTGCCTCCGGGCCGTTCAGACCATGTCAAGCTCTGGTCATGAGTTTTCTGGAAGCTGGGCTCTTTATCATGAGGCGCGGGATCTCTTGCGAGTCTTTGGCAACATCTCTGTTGGCAAAGTGGATCGTGTTTGCAATAGTGTAGCACATGTTCTTGCACAATTAGGGAAATCAGGGCTTAGTGGTGTCCTTCGTGATGCAGCTCCTCCCTGCGTGTTGGAGCTGATCGCCCAGGATTGTAACACAACTATGTCTACTTAAAAGCAGCGAGTTTTCAGACGCACTCTTTTCCTTTCAGGGTACCTAAAGGGGCTGGAAGGTTTTTAACGAAGCGGGCTCGCTTGCTTAATATATGGTGCATTTATTTTCATAAAAAAAAAGCCAGTCTGACTTTTCTGGAAGGAGATCCCTGTGTGGCGTCTGGCGACATGCCGTCTCCCTCATCTTGATTCTTCCCGTTCGATCTCTCCCCAAAATAGATCTACTCTCTGATTCATCTTGATTCCTATCTCTCTACCACTTGATCTATCTTTCCCAGCAAACCAATTTCTAATTCATCTAGCTTTCTCCACAACTTTAAAAATCCCCAAAACCAGTGAGAAACTTGGATACGTAACCTGGTTCTCGTCCAAACGCAGAGCATCAATAAGCCCATCCGCAGCTCAGATCTTTGCCTCGGTGTACCCGATCTGCAGCTGAGTAAGCAGCTCCCTTGCATCTGTCTACGAGCCCGCTGCCACCGGCGCCCAGATAGGAGGGGTTGGAATTGTCGCATCAGACGGTTCTCCAGTCTTCCCAAGAAGGCCGCAGCCCTGGAGGCTAAAGTTCAGCTTCCCGGCAAGTGCATCGAGGTTGCTGCTTCCCAGCCTTCGGCGACTCACGGCAGCGTGCGCCGTGCTCAACTGTCTCGGCGAGCGTGGCAACCACGGACTGCAGCGCTGGACTTCAAAGAGTGATGGGTGACTACTTGGGATAAAGATCAATCATCAATAGCAACCTTCAAGAGCAACAGACACCATGAAAGCAATGGGATGGAACTGCCAAGGCATCGGTAAGAGCCTCGGTAGCCCTAAAATGTGCCATCTTGCCAACATGATAGTCTCCACAAACGCTCAGATAATTTTCTTATCAGAGGCAAAAACTTCCAAATTCACTTCTGATGATATTGTTGCTCGTTTCAATATGAACAATGCTTTTGTGGTGCCTTCTCGGCGGAATTCGGGAGGGCTTTGGCTTATGTGGTCTGATAACACTCACCTTGATGTTTATACTTCTTCCTTTCATCTTATCCTAGCTATAGCCACTGATAAGACTAGAAATCAGAAGTTTGGTTTAGTTTGTGTTTATGGTGATCCCTATCATCGCCTTACGGCTTCAATCTGGAGTCAAGTTGCAAATTTTGTGTATGATAATAACAACTTGCCAATCCTGTGTATGGGCGATATGAATGACCTTTTGTATGATACTAATAAAAGGTCTACTAATATCAATCGTAATCGTATGTATGCTTTTCGCTCTTTTGTAAAAAGTTGTGGTTTGTTTGATCTTGGTTTCAGTGGACCAGCTTTTACTTGGACAAACAGGCGCTTTTCTTATAAACCTCTATTCCAAAGGCTTGACCGATGCTTAGCTAATCCTGAATGGTGTGCTATTTACCCAAATTCAAATGTTTACAATGTGCCTTTGATTTATTGCTTTAGCGATCATGCGCCTATTTTATGTTCCACTGATGGTAATACTAGAAAAATCAAAAACTTTTTCAAATTTGAAAATTGGCGGCTAAAAGAACAAGATTTCCAAGCTTATGCTAGATCTTGCTGGGCAAATACGGCCAACTCAGCTTTTCACAATCGTACTAACAAACTTGCTAGAGATCTAAAAATCTGGTGCAGGAAAAAGAAACCTTTGCAGGTTGAGCTACAGGAGGTTGAACAACAAATTAAGGAGATTCAATCCAAGACAGTTGCTATGCAGGACCATAACCAGGAAGGGAAGTTAATGCAAATGTATGAGCAAACTGTCACTAAACTAAACGATTATCAACTTCAACGAGCAAAGAAAAATTGGGTGAAGAATGGAGATAGGAACACTGCCTATTTTCACAGAGCCACATCTAAGCGCAGAAGATGAAACACTATCCTAGCAATTAAGGATGAGAACAATAACACGTTTTTTATGCCTGATCAGATAGCTAACACTTTTGTCTCCTATTTTAGATCAATTTTCACCTCTTCTCGTGCTGAGAATTCTAGCAGCACCTTTGCAGATAATACTGATCTTCCAAATGATACTACTTACTCGACGCCTACAAAGCAAGAGATCTGGGAAGTTCTAAAGGAAATGAAAAGGAATGCCTCCCCTGGACCAGATGGCTTTAATGTTGAATTTTATTTGGCTACTTGGGATTGGATTGGGGATGATGTTGCTGCTCTTATTTCTTCCATCTTCAACACTGGACATCTCCCTACTCATATAAATGACACGCACATTGCTCTAATTCCAAAAAAATTGGTTCCCATAGTTCCAACGGATTACAGACCAATAAGCTTCTGCAATGTGGTTTATAAAATTATTGCCAAATGCTTAGCTAACAGACTTAAACCACACCTTCCAGACTACATTCATCCTTCTCAACAAGCTTTTATTGAAGGCCGTCGAATTAGTAACAACATTATTATTGCTCAAGAAATCACTCACTCTTTTCAGCTGTCTTCTTGGAAGGAAAAGACTTTTCTTTTAAAACTAGATTTGGCCAAAGCTTTTGACAGATTAGAATGGAACTTTATTCTCCAGGCTCTTGCTCTTAAAGGGTTGCATCGTCACTTCATAAAGCTTATCCATGTGTGCATCTCTTCACCCACCTTCTCAGTCATTGTTAATGGCCAGCCATTTGCGAGATTTGTTTCAGACAGGGGAATACGACAAGGATGTCCTTTATCGCCTTATCTTTTTGTCCTTGCAATCAGTGAGTTATCTCTTGTTTTACAGGAAGCTCTAACGGCTAACAGTCTATATGGAATTGTTCTTGGACCCACTTGCCCACCAATTCACTCTCTCTTGTTTGCCGACGACCTAATAATTTGTGGTGCAGCTAACATTCAAGAAGCACAAGCGATGAGGAGAATTCTAAACACTTTCTGTAGAGCATCAGGACAGCTGCCGAACTGGAACAAATCAGGTATACTTTTTAGTAAGCATGTTTCTGCTGCTGACAAAGACGGAATTCTTCAAGTCTTTCTTGTCCCCAATATTGATGATACTTTTATTCACTTGGGGCATCCTTTGGTTCTTCCGTCCAAAAACAGATCTGAGGCTTACAACTTTGTTATAGATAGATTTAAGTCAAAGCTTGGAACTTATAAAGCTAACTCGCTTTCTCATGCTGCTAGAATAGAACTAATCAACTCCGTGTTTTCCTCCATTCCTGTTTATTACATGTCTAATATTATTTTTCCCAAAAAGTTTATTACAAAAATCACTGCCATTATTAGAACATTTTGGTGGTCTGGAGTTAACACTGACTCTCCTACTAAGCCTCTCTGTCTCAAAGCTTGGAAAGATATTTGCGTGCCAAAGCGGGAAGGTGGACTAGGAATTCGAAATTTGCAGGCCGTCAACTACAGTCTCATTCTTTCAGGCCTTTGGAGAATCGCCTCTCAGCCCAGCAGCCAGCTCTATCGCATTCTGCAATCCAAATACTTCCAAGACACTTCTATTTGGAGGCCCAAACCGAATGTGTCTAAATCTTCCTTTTGGTCCGCTGCTTTAAAGGTTATTCCCCTTCTTCAAAACAACTCTTTTTATCAAATTCTAAATGGGCAAATCTCGATCTGGAACACTCCTTGGTACTCAGCTTGGCAAAACATTTACAACGATCTAATTGTTCAGCCTGCCCCCTTTTCCTATCCTGCTTCTGTCAACCAACTCATGACAGACAATGCTACCAGATGGAATGAAACCTTGATAGATCAACTATTTTCTCACTCTGCTGCTACCATCATCAAGGCTACTCCCATTATCTCTTCTACTGATGATGACATTCTTTGTTGGAAGCTAACCCCTAATGGAAAATACAACTCCAAATCTGGATATCGCCTTTGCTTGCAGGTTTTGCAGGATGCAGGTTTGCCAAAGCCAAGGAAGCCGGATGAATTAACTCAGCAGCTACTAAACTCGGTTTGGAAGAACAAAGAAATGATTCCAAGAATAAAGACATTTGCATGGAGAATTTTGCGAAGAGCTCTCCCATCAGGGGCAAAAGCTGCGGCTAGGTCAAAGCACATTTCACCGCTTTGTTCAAGATGTGGGCTAACGGAAGATGACACACATATCCTTTTTCTATGTCCTTTTGCAAGGGCAGCTTGGTTTCATGATCCTTGGTTTATTAGAGATGATGTCCTTGCACAAAATTGTAATTCTATTGCTGAAATCATCCAAAATCTGCTGGAAAACAATCATCTGCATGCACAAATTAACACAGTGTTTACTTTCCTTTGGTGCATCTGGAAATCAAGGAATGATCACCTATTTGGTAGGAAACAAAATAAACCTTATCAAGTTGCAATTGCTACTAATGCTTTGCTGCAGGATCAAGAAACTACTCCACAGCCGGGGCACTTGCAAAACCAGATGATGCAACTATCAGAACCTTTTCGAGATAACAACTTTAGTTTTCTTGCAGGCCCAAGGCTATATGTCGATGCAGCCTGGAAAGCTGCTGCTAATGGAGAAGCGTCAGTTGCCGGGTTAGGCATTTTTGCAACCTGGCCAGAGAAACATGGTCGCTCTGATGTTTTCGTTTTTGCAGCAGCACACAACATTCCTTCAGTTCCTATTGCAGAAAGTACGGCGCTTCTGCTTGCAGCGGACATGGCAGCGCATTTGAACATTGTTTCTGCAGGTCTATTCATAGATAATAGCAATGTGGCTAGCTCAATCCGAGCTCCCAACATTGCTCACTCCTCCGTGCTCTGGGAGATTAGGCCCTTGGTGACACAAATCAAAGCTTTCCTCCATCCTCTTCAAGCAACAGTTTGCCACTTTTCCAGGAATTCCAATAGGATAGCTCATAACTGCGCTCATCAGGCGTTGCGATATGTTGATTTACACCATACACTGTCATGCAGGAATTTAGCTCATAGCAACATGACTTGCCCGGTTTTGAGTTACTTTGCAAACTTCAACAAACAGGGTATTGTAATTATCTCTATACTATGCTACTGAGCTAATGAAATGAGGGCACTTATGTGCCCACCCCTTGTTCAAAAAAAGAGGCAGAATCAAACTTGCTTCTTTCTTCATTGCAATGTTTTGATTGGGAAAAATACCATCTAGTCTGTACCTGTTGTACTGCATCTAAATTGTACATCCACCGATAGTTGCTTCAATAAACTTGATTTTTTTATGGGAAAGTTCACTAGTGGAAAACGGACCTTTCGTCCAGAGCCATATTTGGCTCTAGTCCCGAATGTATTCACACCCGGTACTAATGAGGGGCACTAGTCCCGGGCCAAACGGCGAGGAGGCCGCATGCCTTTTGTCCTGGGTCGAAAGGACCCTTTTGCCCCGGGCCGTAATACGGCCCGGGACTAGAGGTGTCTAGCCCGGCGGGGGACCTTTAGTCCTGGGTTGTATCACCGTCCGGGACAAAAGGTTCATCTTTAATCCCGGGTTGGGATACGAACCGGGACTAAAGTCTAAACCGTTTGGTTCCCGCGTTCGTCGCTTTGGAAGTTGCATCGCAAGGATTGATCACCGATCACTTTGGAGTTTGCATCGCCATAATTGATCACCGCCGGCTATCTCTTCCTCTTTGTCTTCTCCACAGAAATTGATCACATTTGAATGCTTGTTCATCTCCCTCTACTATATAAGATGCACAAGATCACATCCATAAGCACACCTTCTTCTCTCCTCTAATCCCTCTCAAAGCCTACCCCTCTCACTCCAATGGAGCCGCTCGTGCGTGTACCTCGATCTCGGCTGTACTACTTCACCGCCGAAGATATCCATTTCAAGGTCACGGTCACTCTTCGTGCATCAAGGGTGGAGAGGTGGATCCGCGATGTCAAGAAGCAGTTCTTGGACGCTGCACGGATCAAGTGTGTGGGCCTGGACTGCGAGTTCACCGACCCACGTAGAGGAAATTAGTGCCGCCATCCTTCAACTCTCGGTGGCGTCCGAGAATTTGGTCTTCTAAATATGTCAGGCGGATGAAGTGTCGCAGTTGCTCAAGGATTTCTTGCGGGACAACACCATCAGATTCTGTGGCACGGCTATCAACAATGATGTGCGCATGTTGAGACACTACGGAATTGACATTCCGTCTGTGTTCGACCTCCAACGGATTATCCCGAACCCCATCAAGAATCCCATTCCAAATCTCTATGATCTGTCCAATGCTACTATTGGTACAAATCTTAAGAAGAAGAAGAGGACGAAGACGGACAAGAAGAACAAGAAGGACGACGAGGAAGAAGATGAGCTAATATTTGGTTGGGGCATCGTTCCATTAAGCTACGAGCAAGTGAAGTATGCCGCTCTAGACGCTCGCCTGGGCTTCGAGATTGGTAGGAGGCACTGGAAGCTACTTGGCTACAATAGCCATGTTGATCGTCTCAACATTGTTGATGAGTAGATGGTGTGTGGTGTGGTGTGGTGTGGTGTGTGAGGCTTCTATATATATTGTATGAACTGTGAATCTTCTCAGTGTTATATATTGTTATTCTATTGTTATTGTGTTTTGAATGCAGTAGCATGTTAGGAAAATTGTACCTCTCTGTTGTAGACACGATACACGACATGATACATGATACACGACATGATACATGATACATGACACGATACACGATTACACGATACGATAGACGACATGAATGGTTAATAGTTTGACTAGTTGGAATAATTATTTTATAAAACAGAAAATGGTTTTGGATTACTTATTCAAATTCAAACACTTTTCATGTTGAAAGTTTAATGAGAATATTTTCAACATGAAAAGTGTTTGAATTTGAATAACTAATCCAAAACCATTTTCTGTTTTTGAAAATAATAATTCTAACTATTCAAACTATTAACCATTTTGCCATTTTCAATTAAAAATCCATTAATTAATATTATTTGGATACTATGTCGCGCGGGAGAGTTTCATGGGGGGGGGGGGGCTTATCCGGGGGGGGGGGGGGGGTCACCTACACGCCGGTATATATAGCCCCTCCGTCCCCCGCCTCCCACTTCACTCACCCTAGCCTATTTCAGAAATGCCCCCGCCGCCGGTCGAGTATGACCCGGAGTTCGAGGAGATGGCGCAATGGGAGGCGGTGGCGCTAGCGGCTACCATAGAAGCATTTGAGAGGAAGCAGCTGGAGGAGGCGGAGGCCATGGAGGAGGTGGAGCAGCGGACGAAACCGCTTACTATCCCTTGCCCGGGTTTGCTTCTACTACTTGTTGAGTTGATAAATTGATTCGATAAACTTCTTTCTTGCTTATTTGCAGTGACGAGTCTACTTTGATTGATGGAAAAAAATCTTTCTCCTTACTACACGCCAGTCTTGTGCAACTAACAGCCTGCTAAGGCGAAGAAGATAGGGATTGCCTAGCCTAGAAGCTGAGGAAAGAAACTACTTGATCAATAACAAAGGTAACTAGCATGATAAGTGAGAAAGGACACTAGTAGATAAACTACTGTCAAAACGAATTTCATTCTTGCTTACCTTCTTTCTAGAAGAACATATGCCTATTATCCTACGATGTATAGCGGCGCATAAACCTATACTAGATTTACCTCGACTTTTTACTATTACACATCCGTGGTGAATGCCTTTCCATTTCTTGCTTACCTTGCATCCGTACCGACACAGTATATCACCGCGATGAAAACAAGGCGCGAAGCGGGTAATTAAAGACAAAGTCAAAGAGAGAGGAAGGGGTATTCCCCCCGTTTCAGCTCTAGCCCCTCTCTTGGTAAATTGATTCTTTTTTCTACCGTGCCTTCAATGCCCGCCTTCTCGTACTGAGTACTAACTAAACCAATCCCTTAGCTTGTCCACTCGGAATTACCGGCTATACCCATGGGTATGAGATTTCCTTTTTTTAGGGGGACAAGAGCAATGTGACGAGCAAACGTAACGTACTTTCCCTCTATAAGATAGAGGTTCCAAGAGAAGAAGTTAAGGGATCAGTACATTAGTGATTTCGGACATCAACTACGAAAGTTTGAGAGAGAGCTCCGTCAATCGATAGAGAATCCGTATCGGTTGTCGATATCAGTTATAGATGGTTGTCGTTCGGGGGTGCTTAGGACCAGAGGTACTTGCAGACCGGAGAGGAGGAAATCAAAAAAAGAATAATATTTTTTCGTGCATTCATTATTGCAATACACATACCATATGGTACTCCACTATACTAGTATCGGATTCGGGCCAGACGGAGGAAGTCTTTATAAGAGCATGCCGTGGAAGAACTACTACGCGGCTGCCTTGGCTAAGCTGCTTGCCCGAAGCTCTGACCAACTCTGCTCAATCAACTCGGAACAAAAGATAGAAAGAACTTGTTCCAATGGTGGAGTCAAAACTTGATTGACCCGGGTCAGAGCAATCCCTCGGCTAAAGGAAAGGAAGGACGGAGGTACTTTATAGGCTGCTTCAGTGTTTTGATAGAACTCAAGCGGTTGATATTGCTAAGGAAAACCATAAATAAGAGTGAGGGATTGAATTTCCATGCAGGAGTATTGGCTTTGGCAAGCAAGTCAAGGAAAGAAGAGGAAATTAGAAGTTCCCTGAGTTTGATGGTACGCCGTTAGATGTCACAAATAGGAATTCATGGCCTACTGTATGCATGTATCTGCTAAAATAAGATCAAAAACCGGGGAATCACTTAATAAAAAATGCTAACTATTGTTCAAAACTCAAAGTACCACAGAAGAAATAGAATGAAATGGTTAACTAAGAATGAGAGAGTGAAAAAGCGGAGTAATACACAAGGAGTGGCTTGCTATTTATGATGACGAAGAGCTGGTACAAGCCACCTTCAGGAATGACCCCGCGATGAAAGCAATCTACATCTACATGATTCCAAGATGGTAAAAGATATAAAGTCAAAGTGCTATGGAACGCATGGTGAACAACCTGCAGGAGCACGGTAATCCCGACGAGTAGGATCTAGAGGAACTCAGGCAGAAGTACTGCCTCCTTGATTGGATCGCATGTCAACTAGCTTTTCAGAGACCTAAAAAGACGAAGCCCCTCTCCTCTCTCTGTAACTAGAGAGATAGGCAAACCTGAGTTTAGAGCCACCTCGATTCGGGATGTCGGAACACCAACCGGATCGGAAACCTCATCCTAAACTTACTTCGGAATAGGTTCGAGAGCTTCCATTTCAATGTCTTTCCAAAAATCTTTGGTATGCCTTTTCCTGGTCAAAAGGTGGGTTCTAAATCTAGGGTTCAATGTCCCCGAAAAACCCCCTGGGGCAGGATAGTAAAGAGCTGATTCTAGGGAAAGCTAGGATTTCACTTTTAGCTCAGCCATCGAGTTGGAGTAGTTAACCTTCTATATGCCGTGGAAGAATACGCATAAGCATTAGTACTTGCCCTTCCAGTGTAAGTGGCAGATCAAACTTTATCTAGTTCCACACATTGCCTTTTCCCTTATATGTCGTGACAGGCGAGCTCCCTTCTGGTAAAAAGGATTTGAGTGGAAGGTTGAGCGCCCCTTAACGTTTAGAAGTATCCTTTTGGTTAGAAACTTTCTATTCTATGACGGCTAAGTTGAGGGCAGACACAACAGGTCACGAAGAGCTAGAGGATATAGAATTCCTATTTACCGGGAACGGAAGGAAACATTGGCTCTTCCGAGATCTTATGTAAGGAATACTAGAAAAAGTAGAGCAAAAAGATCAAAAAAACTCTACAAGAAATGTCTTTCCCGCAGAAGACTCTAACTCCTCACATTACGTCAAACTGCAAATATCGAATGATGCTTCGACAGATTCAGTCATCCATTCAGCTTTGAAATCGGAGACAAGGAAAACTTCATAGAAGCGCCGCGGATCAATATAGAGATGCGAACCAATATCCTTTTCCTGGTGGGCTCTGAAGTACTCGTCTTTTGCGCAAGGCCTCGTGTCAAAAAACTTCCAACCACGTCCTCCTACCTCGCCCATTTGCGGAGATCATCTACATTTTGCTCCGTGTCGAGATCCAGCCGGCCCAAACGTTTTCCTTCGGGAGGGCATAAAATCGCTTTCTTTCTGTAGGGAGGACGGATGATTCAAGTAAGGGCTGAGAGCCTACATATCACTGAGATGGGCCAAGGAAGAAAAAGCACCTACTGTTCGTTAATTGAAATTCTCTTTGCTTAGCGCCCTTGTGTTTCGAATAGAAAAGCACTGGAGATATCTGTGGAACTGTTGTTTTTCTTAGGGCAAGCTAGCAGAAAGAAGTAATCTATCTGGTCAGCCTGGCGAAGCATTTAGGCAAATGGTCCCCAGGGGAAGGAGAAAAGAATCCTAGGTAAACAACAATGCTTTCCGATCGAAACACCCTTTTTTTCCTATTTGAAAATAGGCTTCCGGCCTACTCAATCCTTTCCCTTTCCGCGTCTCCACATTGAAAAGGGGGGTCCCCCTGCTAGCTAGATATGGTGGGGTGCTTTCTCTTGATCTGAGTCTCCATTTTGAGATGGCAAACCCGGCTATAAGGGGATAGCAGAGCCCGTCCATAAGATGCTGCCTGGCTGCTTCAATAATAAGCAAATGGATAGCGCTCTGCCTACAGAAACCAAACCTATTGTTTGCAGCCCTTCCTTACAGAGAGCTAAGGGCATTCCGACCCAACGTCTATAAAGAGAAATAACAAAAAGTAGAGTAGGGAGGACAGACCGGTACACAGGCACAACATCGTGCAAAGAAAATGAAAAGTAGGGTCTTCAATCAGAATGATAATTATTCTCTATTTCCATGACCCGCACTATACGCAACGAAATAAACTCACAGGCTTCCTACCAGCTACCTATTTCTCACTCACAAGAGCTTCGACCTTGCTTATACTTGAATTTCTCTTGCCTTCATTCCCATAAGAGAAAAGCTTTCCTACCCTTAAGATAAGAGCGGCATCCCACCTGGAGTAAGGTGACTCGAGCAACCCCAACCCAACTCCAAGCCGTAGTGTTCAATCCCAACCAGATTACTTCGATTCGCTTCCGATGCTCCGTCTCAGACCGACCAGTAGAGCTTGACTCCTGCATGAAACAATGAATCCAGGGTCAAACGAAGATACTTGTTAGCCTAGCCCCATGTGTATCCGTAGCCTTCCCTGTTTTGAGAATCTCATATTTCTTCGTAGCACGTGTGTCCTTCGTATGTTCCGTCGCCTGTTCCTGGATAAGTAGATTTTCTACCAACCAAGTAGAATCAGCAGCTGAGAATGCGGGGCACCCTGCTTTTGTCCTCTGCCCGTCTCATCGCCTTATGAGCAGTCAAAATATACGTTTTGCTTACTGTCACGTGGTCCGCCTCCTCACTCAACTTCAGAATCAAACCACCTTCCGGCTTCGTACTACTACTACCTCCTAGGTCATCGTTCTTTCCATTGCTTCATTGTCCTCAGCTCATCGAATTCAGAACATAGAGAAAAGAATTGAAGTCAAGATCTTCCAAATCTTTCTTCAACCAAGTCGCGTGCATCATGGCTTTCTTGTTATTCCTTTATTTTCCTGCCTATTACTGACATGCCTAGCCTTATCCGCTTGCTGGTGCTTTGCTATCCGAACTACCATTGCTAACTCTGAAGAAAGGTCTGCCTCGTGCTTCTTCACTTATTCAATGCTTTCTCTGGCATCCTACAACTCCCTTACATCCCTATGTCGGCTATCCACCCTTCTTTACCAAGTGACTGGAATCCCCTATCCCTAGCTATCCAGATGCCTCCTCTCTTAAACCAAGGCTTATTCCATAGAGCTTTCCATCTCTAAACTCTTCTTTATCCGCTATCTGTGCTATTCCATGCATACTTCAGCTACAGCCTTTTGAAACCCAAAACCTTTTTCACTTGAAAGAAATGCCTATTTCAAGCACTGGTATAGAGCTAGCAAGATAAGGGAAAGACAAAGCAAGAAGGTTCTCTGATTCTCGATGCAAGAGATTGCACTATTTAGGTACTTCACTAGCAGGAACTATTCTTTTGCAAAGAGCTTATTGAACTCCAAACATTATCTTCTTTTTAGATTGTTATAATAACCCGCAAATTAGATAGGGGCGCTTGCTGATCGCACTTATCGCCATCCGGCAGGCATTTTGGTTGATGTCCCTGTGATAGTTGGTAACTTCGCATTTCCAGTTGATTTTGTTGTCTTGGAGATGGAGGATAAGAGCGAGCCTATTATTTTGGGGAGACCTTTTCTAGCTACTGCAGGGGCTGTCATCGATGTGAAAGATGCTAAGCTCACGCTTCAATTTGGTGAGGAGAAAGTATCATTTGACATGAGGCTGTTAGATGTATATTTACTGTTCACACATACACATGTACATGTACTGGGCTTTGCCCCCTGGAATACACAGTTGCTCATTGTGTTACATGGTATCAGAGCTCACCGTTGCTCTCCTCCACCCGCACCCACCGGAGCAACTCGTCGCCGGCCTGCCGCGCCGCTGCCGCCGTCACCGGCCTGCAGCATCGCCGCCGCCGCTCCCGGCCGTCGTCCCCGGCCTGCCGCGCCGCCATCCCCGGCCTGCGCGCTGCCGTTCCGGCCTTCTCCGGCCCCGTCGCGGCCTGCTGCCCTCCTCCTCGTCGCGGCCTGCGGCCGCCGCCGCCCCTGTCCGTCGCGGCCACCGCCCTCTCCTCCGCTCCCTCCGGCCGTCCTCTCCTCCGCATCGAGTGGGGGGCCGCATCGAGCAGGTGCTTCACCCGGTCGACATCGAGTGGGGGGCCGCATCGAGCAGGTGCTTCACCTTCCCCCCCGGCTGCCACCGCTCCTGCCTCCGGCCGTCCCGGACCTCCGTCGCGGCCGCCCGTCCATCGTGGCTACGTGGCTTCGTCGCTGAAGATCCGGTTGCCAGCCCGGTTTGACCGGCCTCTGGTCCGGCTGCCTCTGGTGGAGGCCCGGCCTGCTGACCGGCCCATACCGGCATGTGGTCCGGCTGGCTCTGGCCTTCGCCCGGTTGCCAGCCCGGTTAGACCGGTCCCAGGTCCGGCTGGCTCTGGCCATCGCCCGGTTGCCAGCCCGGTTAGACCGGCCCCGGGTCCGGACAGTGTAGTGTAAAAAAAAAAAACAGAGAGCCCGCGATGTCCTCTTCGGGCTATGTTGCTGTTCCCGGTGCTCTGTGATCTTTGATGGCACCAACTACACCGAGTTTGTGGGCTTTATGCGTATCCACATGCGCGGCCTCCTGTTGTGGGGCGTTCTCTCTGGCGAGGTCTCCTGTCCGCCGTGCCCCGTTGCTCCTGTGGCTCCTACTCCACCGGTGCCACCCGCCTTGCCGCTGATGCTTCTGAGGCTGATCGTGCTGCCGCCAAGACTGCTGATGATCTTGCAGTTAAAGCCTATGACCAGCAGGTATCGGATTACTCGGACTCTCTCTCCCTTATCGGGATGCTCTGTCTGTTTACACTCAGTGGTGCAATGATGATGCTCGTGCTGCTGCTGTCCTCACTGCGAGTGTTCTGCCTCAGTTTGCTTCTGAGTTCATGGGATTAGGCACTTCTGCTGCTATGTGGACTTACCTTTGTCAGCGCTATCAGCCCTCGGGTGATGCTCTCTACCTATCTGTGGTCCGTCAGGAGCATGATCTTCAGCAGGGTGACTCCACTGTGGATGCGTTCTACACACAGTGTTCTGCCATCTGGCGTCAGCTTGACTCTCTGCGGACTGTTGTTTGTGGTACTTGTCGCTGCTGTCAGACAGTGAGGTCAGATTTGGAGTTTCAGCGTGTCCATGAGTTCTTGTCTCGCCTGCGTCCCGAGTTTGAGCCTCGGCGTGCACACTTGCTTGCCCGTGGTCGACGTGTTCCCATCTCAGAGGTACTTGCAGAGCTTCGCGCTGAGGAGACTCGGCTCCGTTCTGCTGGGCTGCTTGTGGTTCCCACTGTGCTTGCTGCCCGTGCTCCGGTGTCGTCTGTTCCACCGCTACTACCCACTCCTTCACGGGGGGTGGGCGGGCGGCCCTCTGCAGGGGGGGGGGTCGGCGCTCTCACATGTTCTGCGACTACTGCAAGAAGCCGGGCCATCCAGAGTCTGATTGTTTCAAGAAGCAGCGTGACATGGGTCGCTCCTCTCCTGCGGTTCGTGCGTCTCCGTCTGCACAGTCCTTCACTGCTCAGGATATTGCCCAGCTCAAGCGTATGCTGGCTTCCTCTGGCTCTTCTTCGACGGGCACCGTTGCCTCGCTGACTGCTTCTACTTCGCCACCACCGCCTACTCAGTCAGGTACATCTCCGTGGGTTCTGGATTCTGGAGCTTCCTTTCACATGTCTTCTGATTCTTCTGCTCTGTCTTCTCTTCGACCTCTTGATTCTCCTCTCAATGTTCTCACTGCCGATGGCACACCGCTTCCTGTTGCTAGTCGTGGCACTCTTTCTACTCCGTCCTTCTCTGTTCCTAGTGTTTCGCATGTTCCCCGTCTTACCATGAATCTTTTTTCCGCTGCTCAACTTACTGATTCTGGCTGTCGTGTCATTCTTGATACCGACTCTTGCTCTGTTCAGGATCGTCGCACCCAGGCTCTAGTTGGAGCTGGCCCTCGGCGCCGTGAGGCTCAGGGCCTTTGGGAGGTCGACTGGCTTTGTGTTCCTTCCACTGCCACCACACCGCCAGCTCGCATGCTCTTGCTGCCTCCTCCTCTGCGTCCTTCCAACAGTGGCATCATCGACTTGGTCATATATGTGGCTCTCGCTTGTCCTCGCTAGTGCATCAAGGTGTCTTAGGGTCTGTCTCTGGCGATGTATCTTTACATTGTAATGGTTGTAGACTTGGCAAACAGACTCAATTACCTTATCCTACGAGTGAGTCAGTCTCTCAGCGCCCTTTCGACTTAGTTCATTCTGATGTATGGGGTCCTGCTCCCTTCGATTCGAAAGGTGGTCATCGCTACTATGTTCTTTTTATTGATGACTTCTCTCGCTATACTTGGCTCTATTTGATGAAATCTCGCAGTGAGGTTCTCTCCATATACAAGCGATTTGCTGCCATGGTTCACACCCAGTTTTCCACGCCCATCCGTGTTTTTCGTGCTGACTCGGCTGGTGAGTATATCTCCCAGATGTTGCGTGGTTTCCTTGCCGAGCAGGGTACTCTTGCCCAGTTCTCTTGTCCTGGTGCCCATGCTCAGAATGGTGTTGCTGAGCGTAAGCATCGCCACCTGCTTGAGACGAGTCGTGCAATGATGATCGCTGCCTCTCTTCCTCCCCACTTTTGGGCTGAGGCTATTTCTGCGTCCACCTATCTTATCAATATCCAGCCTTCGGCTGCCTTACAGGGTGGTATTCCTATGGAGCGTCTCTCTGGTCATCTCCTGACTACTCCGCTCTTCGTATGTTTGGGTGTGTGTGCTATGTCCTTCTTGCTCCGCGAGAACGCACCAAACTGACTGCTCAGTCGGTTGAGTGTGTCTTTCTCGGCTACAGTGATGAGCACAAGGGTTACCGTGTTGGGATCCTGTCGGTCGTCGTCTGCGTATTTCACGTGATGTGACTTTTGATGAGTCTCGTCCATACTATCCGCGTCCTACCACCTCCTCTTTTTCAGTTGACGATCTCTCCTTCCTTATACTCCCCGACACATCTCCTCTGTGCCTATTGTTCCTCCTCCACCTCCACCTCCGCCGAGTCCCACGGTTTCTGATACACCTCCGACACCACCCTCCCCTCCTCCTTCCTCTCCTCCCTCGTCACCTGCCTCTCCACCTACGCTCCGGCGTGTCCTCCCCTTTCTCCCTTTCCTCTCCACTACACTCGTCGTCCTCGTACTGTGGATGATTCCTCTGACATACCCTCTACTTCCGGCGCGCACCTTCCCCGTCTACACCGGTTCATAACCTTCGTTCTCGCCCTTCCTTACGGTCTCCTGCTCGCTATTCTCCTTCCCAGTACGGTCTTTCTGCTACTGTTGAGCCCACTTCCTATCGGGATGCCATGGCTCAGTCTGAGTGGCAGCTTGCGATGGCTGAGGAGATTGCTGCACTTGAGCGCACTGGCACATGGGACCTTGTTTCTCCTCCTCCCGGTGTTCGTCCCATCACTTGCAAGTGGGTCTATAAGATCAAGACTCGCTCCGATGGTTCTCTTGAGCGTTACAAAGCTCGTCTTGTGGCTCGTGGCTTTCAGCAGGAGCAGGGACGCGATTATGATGAGACATTCGCTCCTGTTGCCCACATGACCACTGTTCGCACTCTTCTCGCTGTGGCTTCTGTTCGTCATTGGTCTGTGTCTCAGCTTGACGTCCAGAATGCCTTTCTCAATGGTGAGTTGCGTGAGGAGGTTTATATGCAGCCACCACCGGGGTACTCTGTTCCTGATGGTATGGTTTGCCGTCTTCGGCGCTCTCTCTATGGCCTTAAACAAGCCCCTCGCGCCTGGTTTGAGCGTTTCGCTTCTGTGGTGACTGCTGCTGGTTTTGTGCCTAGCGACCATGACCCTGCGCTGTTTGTCCACACCTCACCTCGTGGTCGGACGCTCCTCCTCTTATATGTTGATGACATGATCATTACTGGTGATGACTCTGAGTATATTGCCTTTGTTAAGGCCCGCCTCCGTGAGCAGTTCCTGATGTCAGATCTTGGCCCTCTTCGCTATTTTCTTGGGATTGAGGTTTCTTTGACTTCTGATGGCTTCTATATCTCCCAAGAAAAATATATTCAGGATCTTCTTGCTCGCGCCGCTCTTGGTGATGAGTGCACTGCTGAGACTCCTATGGAGCTCAATGTTCAGCTTCGTGCTACCGATGGTGATCCCCTCACAGACCCGACACGCTATCGCCATCTTGTTGGGAGTCTTGTCTATCTGGCTGTCACTCGTCCAGACATATCATATCCTGTCCACATTCTGAGTCAGTTCGTATCTGCTCCCAGTTCTGTCCACTATAGTCACCTTCTCCGTGTTCTACGATATCTTCGTGGCACGATCTCTCGTCGCCTTTTCTTTCCTCGCTCCAGCTCTCTCCAGCTCCAGGCCTACTCTGATGCTACGTGGGCCAGTGATCCTTCTGATCGCCGCTCCCTGTCTGCCTATTGTGTTTTTCTTGGCGGGTCTCTCATTGCCTGGAAGACGAAGAAACAGAAGGCAGTTTCCCGCTCCAGTGCAGAGGCTGAGTTGCGAGCGATGGCTATGTTGACGGCTGAGGTGACCTGGTTGCGATGGTTGCTAGCAGACTTTGGTGTTTCTGCTGCTGCACCGACTTCTCTATTGTCCGACAGTACTGGTGCCATCAGCATTGCGCGTGACCCGGTGAAGCATGAGCTCACCAAGCACATCGGTGTGGATGCCTCCTTTGTGCGTGCTGCTGTGCAGGATCAGATTCTTGCTCTTCACTATGTGCCCTCCGACTTACAGTTGGCGGATTTCTTCACGAAGACACAGACTCGAGCGTAGCATGGGTTCTTCCTCTCCAAACTCAGTGTTGTTGACCCACCATGAGTTTGAGGGGGGGTGTTAGATGTATATTTACTGTTCACACATACACATGTACATGTACTGGGCTTTGCCCCCTGGAATACACAGTTGCTCATTGTGTTACAGAGGCATCCAACTCACCTTCCTCACTGTCCAGACCAGTGTTTCACCATTGATGTGATTGATGAGTGTGTTACTGAGACATATTTGAGTTCAGAGGATGTGTCAGCATTGGAGGATGAGAAGTCTATTCTTTATAATGAGCATACTTCTATTGATCCATCTCCTGTAGCTCTAATTGATTCTTCTCAGGAGGCTTCTCTTACTTATGATCTTATACCATCTGCAGCTCCTAAGGTAGATCTGAAACCTCTTCCTGAGCATTTGAGATATGAGTTTCTTGGATATGATAATACATATCCTGTTATTGTGAGTTCTCGTCTGACTCCTATGGAGATTGACCGTCTTCTTGAAATTATTCATCCATATCGAGCTGTCATAGGATAGATATGAAGGGTATCAGCCCTACGTGGGCTATAACAAAGCGTAGGAGGTGAGTGAGCCCGACAAGCCTATGTCTTAACCTCCGTCTTAGCCTCACTGCTGGAAGAGTGAAAGTGGAGTAAAGAAACCTAGAGGTAGAACCCATTTGAGACTATGAATATTCCATCTCCGTTTGAACGAGCAAGCCCTCAAAAAGGCTAGTTTGAGAGGAGTCTAGAACTAGAAATAGAAAGAAGGCTAAAATGCACATGATCCAAATAAGGAGCGGAAGCGGAGATCTTGAATCGAGAAAGTGGCTTTTTCTATCATAAAAAGAATCTGCTTTCTGATGGCCATTTCGGTCCGTTGTGGGACCATGGCTTGCAAAGAAGGTATTTAGCGCAAAGAACTTCTTCCGCTTTTGGGGATTCCACTAATTGATGGAAGGAAGTGGATGCGGCAGGATTGGCCCCAATTGAATCACTAGTAGAAGAGATCCACGTGCAGAGACTGTTAGGGAGATGCAGATGGAGGGACGTTTGGATTGCTGCTAGAAGGGCTTACGACGAATAGATTGTTGGAATGGCTTTAAGTGAAAGGGAATCCGGCAGCTTATATAGCGCTAGTGAGAGGCCTCCTAGTCTATTTCGATGGACGTCTCCTAATCCTTCTTTTTCTATGGGTTCAGGAATGCCATGCCAATAACAGATAGAGCAGCTAATGGTCAAGCCAGAGGCTGCAGGTCTCATTCCAGACTCCACTCAGAATACCCGGCTCTTTTTCTAGACTCCACTAGGAAGACCTTGCTCTTTCACAGATACGGGGATCAGACATGGCTATCGCTTCGACAGCTTCTCCGGATGAAAAGACGCCGCCCAATGGATGGAGTTGGAGGGACACGGAATCCTTCCTAAGATGTGCCTAGAGAGAACAATCCTTTCAGAATCTCGTACGTCTAAGTGATCAACTACTTGTGCCTCCGAAAAGCTAGAAATCAGTAAAAGGAATGATCTACAGATAGAGGGTTCAAACCATATAGCAGCACTCATCCCGCCCTGACCCGAGTCCCCTAGCCTCTCAGCTTCAGCAGTTGTTGTAAGGAGAAGTAGCAGGATTGTTAGTTTATGTGCCGAGCAGGCGCAGGGATGAGAAGAGAATTGCGTAGAATAGAAGCTGCTAAGGCTCCTTCCTCTTCAGATTCCTACTAAAGGGCGGCAGGTGAGTGAGTCGGCCGCATTGTTCCATCAGTGTGTCAAGCAAGTTAGAAGAATAGCTTGTGCTTGTAGTGCAACAGTTGCTGCAAGAGCAAGAGCTACTGGTAAGGTTTAGTGTACGAGCCAGATCAGAACCTGAACTCGATTTGTCACTGTGCGCCGCTAGGGCAAGGTCAGAATGAAGATAGCAAGGGACGTTACTCCAACTAGAGTAGTGAAATACCGAAATCAAGGAATCTCTCCGGGAAGACAGTCAAGGTAAGGGAAACATTACTCGAATAAGAAATAAACTCGTATAAGAAAGAAGAGACTTGGATTCCGGATTCCAATCTTTGATCCAGTTTTAGGCCAGTGCTCAAACTTTGAGAGAAAGAGCTTTTCCCTCAACTTCACTCCCTTGACTTGACTCCCGACCGATGATCCTACTAACGTCATTTTGACAGCTATGGATATGGAATTCAAGCATGCGTAGACACCGACCATATAGATTCTCTGACCTCTGCCCTGGAACCCCACATCGGGAGGCTGCCAGTACGTACTGCTATTTGACCTCGATACCCAGTCCGCTGATAAGAAAACTTCTGTTTCACTTAGGTGCTGCCAGTGTGGAAGAGGAGATTCGAGCCTCATAAGTGAATACGGAAATCCATCTGAACTGGTATCCATCCCTGGTAAGTAAGCTTCCTCGCTCGGTTTGTTTGCTATTGCTATAGTTCGATCCTTAAAGAGAATCACTGGCCCGGCTATCTCGAGGGATGGGATGAGAATTGGAATGAGAATAGGAATTGGAGAACAGAAGCAAGTGTGGAAAATGTTACTAATGTCAATTAAAAGAGTTGGCATCGGATCAGTGGTGTCGTTCGGATAGAGGGAACGAATAGTGGGTGAAATCCAAAAATCTTCTTTCCTTTTGGGGATGAGAGCGACTACACTACATAATTGGAACTTGCCTTTGCTTTATTGCCTTTGCTTCATTGGTATTGGAATGAATTGTCTTCTATGTGGAGATCCAAGGCTTGGTTTTCTAGCTAGAAAGCCGTTGCTAGCATCTGTTTGATTGCTGGGTTGGGTTAGCAAGTTATTTATTATCCATTGGCCACATCGCGATAGCCGTACTAGAACTTGACTTTCCCATTCTTGAGACTGGCCTGGCCACTACTTTGTTTGATTTTCTTGTCCGGGGTTGATGGATTTGCTGCTCTAAGGCATTGGAGGTTGATAGGCCCTTGCTTATAGGTTGATTGCTAGGTGAGGCAGATTTCGAATACTTGCTTCTCGCCATAGAAAAGAAATGCTTCTGAGCTCCCCGATAGGAGATATGGTACCTAAGGAATCGATGTGCCAGAGGTTTTGCTTTGGTGAATGTACACGCTACAGATCCTTTTTCTTGCCTGGCATCGCGCCTATGCTCTCTATTCTCTCCTGCTGGGTGCCCCAGGCATTCTATCACCTAGGTGATAGTTGTTCATTTCACTCTACAAGTTTTTGCTCCAGCAATCTACTTCCCATCCCAAAGGTCAAATCCGATTCATTGATTTCGATTCAAGAATCAAGAATTTCGTAGGTAGAGGGGGGCAGGGGGCCAAGGTGCCAGAAACATGGATTTCATGGAAACAAGGTAATCCGTAGTTGGTAGCAGATGTTCTGCGGGATCAGATATCCTCCGTCTTGTCTCTGCATTCGAGGAATGCTTGTAGCTGTGCTAGGCGTGAGAAGAACTCTACAATACGATTTCTACGATTGGTACCAGATTGGAATTCATTCTCGGAACTCTCCTCTAGAGAATGGCCTGGCCAAAGAGAGTGATAGATCCATCGTGTCGTGTGGAAACTAAAGCTAGGCGCCGCTATTCGTCCTCAGCCGTATTCTCATTCTGGGAAAAGGTATGGCTCGTTCTGGGAAACGATCAGTAGTAGTGGTGGATGGCAGGTATGGAAGGATCCCGGCAAGTTCCTATCTGAGATTACCACCGGCCCTGCCCTGAGCTGACTTCTTTGCTAGTAGTGAAGTGCGTTTTCACTTAGCTGGAAAAGTCTATAATCCGATTTGACCTCGGGAGCCTGTCCACGGATCTGATCAAAGTATGATTCCCTAGTGCCAAAAGTCCTAAAGCCTATGGCGCCAAGCATGGGGAGTCCGCGGAGAAGAAAAACTCTATTTCGCTATGGGCCAAAACTAGTGTTTTTTCGGATTTCTAGTCTAGTTTAAGTGCAGGGCTAGAGAGTTCTCTTCCAGTATTCTTAGCTGACTGTCCGCTTGCTTGACTCGAACAAATAGCTTTTGTTTCCACAAGGCAGATCCCATTCCTCGAATGCAAAGGACAAGAAAGACGGATTCTGGCTGGAAGGAAGGGTTCTCGTATTGGTTCTTCTGGTGCGCTACTTCCTTGTGCTGTGCCAGATTGGAATTGGTATCGGAATCCTGGTTGGTAGAAGGAAGCTCGGGTATTGCTTATTGTTGAAAGCACTCGTTTGTTCCGGCTCGTGATGTGTCTGACGCATGCATAGAATCAAGATCTATTGAGACCAGGATGTTTGTTTCTTCCTCGAAACAAGAGATACGCTCTGGCTTATTTGCATTCGACCGGAGAACCTCACTTATCAACTGCCCTGGATTGGATCTACTTACGATTTGAGAAACTGGCTCCAGAACCCCTGTTTTTGATGCAGAATCGGTGGTTCCTTCTCTTTTTCGTGATTTCATCCATAAATTAATGGAAAGAGCACTTTATTCAGTGAATTGACACGTTCCTGATGCTTTTACAGTAGCAGCAGTCTCGGTAGCAGAAGTAGATCCGAGTGTAGATACCGGGATCATATCACCACTATTGACTATTTCAATTCATTCACATCTGCTCGTATCAATCAAAGTTTCCTATCAAGCAATCCCAGCAGCAATCAAGTTGGCACCCACTATATAAGATGCACTATTTCCTGATCTTGTCCCAAACCCAACTCGGCACTTTTAGACCTGGCCTGGATCCCTCCCTTCTCCGACAATATATGCAACCTTAAAGAAAAGAGACCACTCTCAGAACGACCCTTCGGAAAGCCCCACAACAAGCTATCCCAGAAGAAATTGTATAACTTGGCCAAAGTATTCACTTCCAGTTCCCTTTGCAATAAGATCACAGTAGATACTGTTTAGAAGGTTCACTCTCTCGTCTACAAAAAATAGATGTGTGCTTACTTCTTGGAGATTGACTCCTGCCGGTAAGTGCACACCCTCAGTAGTATCTCTATAGACTTTATAGAGTATTTCCAATTGATAAATGATTTGTTCTTTAAGATCATCTTTGGATATATCAGTTACTTGTGTTTCAACATTAATAGCATTTATGTGATGGATCATCCGGCCAGCCCTAACGGCGACAAGAATAGCTATCGACAATGACAAACCCAATGATACAATATACTCAAATATAATCGTTTCCATAAAAATCTGCCATCATTTTTTTAGTCATACTTGTCCCTTAGCGGACTCACTCTTGTCTTGCTTCATCTAAGGAGTGATAAGTGCCAGGAGTCTGCCTCTAGCATCAATACATGTCCTAGTTACGAACAAAGAAGCGGTGCTGTCTCCTTAGCGTTAGCGGCCTTATGCCTATTTCAGTATACGCCCGTGTCAATATGTCTAGACTTACCTATACCCATGCTTCCTTCTTCTTTGACTAGCTTGCTTCCCCTATCAAATAGAACGGGAATGACTGCGTGCTTGGCCATCGTTAGTAAGCCCGCGTAGGATAGGACTGTTAGATGTGTATAGATTACTGTTCATCACACATGTACTGGCCTTTTGGCCCCCTGGAATATCAGTTGCTCATTTCCTAACATGGTATCAGAGCTCAAGGTTAGCTCTCCTCTCTCCCGCACCTAGCAACTCGGTGCTCTCCCGCCGCTGCCGTCGTTTGTTCCGGCCGGTTGTCATCTTCCCTCTCCTTCTACCTCCTCTGCTGCTCAAATCCGAGCTTGTGAGGCTGCTGCTGCTCGTCCCTCCTCTGCTGGCTGCTTCTCGTTCTTGTTTCGGCTGCCCCGTGACCGTCGTCACTTGCTACGGCTGCTCCGGCCGCTCCTCTGTCCGCTGGTGGCCGGCCATCTTCCTGGCCGTCCTCGCCGGCCGCTGCTCGCCCGGCTCCTCCAGCCGGCCATCCCATCCCTGACGGTATGTATAGATCACAGAAACTTTTCTGATTAGGTGCAGAGAGTGCTGGCTGATCTTGTGTGAGGAGTAGTGACTAGTGGAAGATACTTCAGTATGAAACACGATCGGTTCTGCCGCCCCTGCAAGATCCCGTCCGCCCTGCTGCGATTTGATGAGCTGCGTGCTCGATCTGGTGAGGTCTCGGGCTGGTGCTGTGAGATCTAGATTCTCTCTCCTGAGTTGACTTTCCAAAAAAAAACAGAGAGCCCGCGATGTCTTCTTCGGGCTATGTTGCTGTTCCTCGGTGCTCTGTGATCTTTGATGGCACAAACTACGCCGAGTTTGTGGGCTTTATGTGCATCCACATGCGTGGCCTCCTGTTGTGGGGCGTTCTCGCTGGCGAGGTGTCCTGTCCGCCGTGTCCCATTGCTCCTGTGGCTCCTACTCCACCGGTGCCACCCGCTCTTGCCGCTGATGCTTCTGAGTCTGATCGTGCTGCCCCCAAGGATGCTGATGATCTTGCAGTTGAAGCCTATGACCAGCAGGTATCGGATTACTCGGAGTCTCTCTCCATTTATCGGGACGCTCTGTCTATTTACACTCAGTGGTGCAATGATGATGCTCGTGCTGCTGCTATCCTCACTGCTAGTGTTCGACCCCAGTTTGCTTCTGAGTTTATGCGATTGGGTACTGCTGCTGCGATGTGGACTTATCTGTGTCAGCGCTATCAGCCCTCTGGTGATGCTCTCTACCTATCTGTAGTGCGTCAGGAGCATGATCTTCAGCAGGGAGATTCTACTGTTGATGAGTTCTACTCACAGTGCTCTGCCATCTGGCGTCAGCTTGACTCTCTGAGGACTGTTGTTTGTGGTACTTGTCGCTGCTGTCAGACAGTGAGGTCCGATTTGGAGTTTCAACGTGTTCATGAGTTCCTATCTCGCCTCCGTCCCGAGTTTGAGCCTCGGCGTGCTCACCTGCTTGCCCGTGGTCGTGTTCCTATATCAGTGGTGCTTGCAGAGGTCCGAGCTGAGGAGACACGCCTCCGTTCTGCTGGTTTGCTTGCGGTTCCCACTGTGCTAGCTGCCCGAGCCCTTGTGTCATCTGCTCCACCGCTACTACCCACTCCTTCAGGGGGGGTGGGCGGGTGTCCTCCTTCTTTAGGTGGGCGTCCTCCTTCTTCAGGAGCGGGCCGGCCTCGCATCTTCTGTGGCTATTGTAAGAAGCCCGGTCACCCAGAGTCAGATTGCTTCAAGAAGCAGCGCGACCTGAGTCGCTCCTCTCCTGTGGCTCGTGTGCCCTCAGCGACTCCGTCACTCACTGACCAGGATATTGTGCGGCTCAAGCGTATACTGGCTTCATCAGGCTCTTCCTCGACGGGCACCGTTGCCTCGCTGCCTGCTTCTCTACTGCTGCTCCGCCACCACCGCCTACACAGTCAGGTACGTCTCCGTGGGTTCTGGATTCTGAGCTTCCTTTCACATGTCTTCTGATTCTTCCGCTCTGTCCTCTCTTCGACCTCTTGATTCTCCTCTCAATGTTCTCACTGCCGATGGCACACCTCTTCCTGTTGCTAGTCGTGGCACTCTCTCTACACCGTCCTTCTCTGTTCCTAGTGTTTCTCATGTTCCCCGTCTTACCATGAATCTCTTTTCCGCTGATCAACTTACTGATTCTGGCTGTCGTGTCATTCTTGATATCGACTCTTGCTATGTTCAGGATCGTCGCACCCAGGTTCTAGTTGGAGCTGGCCCTCAGCGCCGTGAGGCTCAGGGCCTTTGGGAGGTTGACTGGCTTTGTGTTCCTTCCGCTGCCACCACACCCGCCAGCTCGCATGCTCTTGCGGCATCCTCCTCTGCGTCCTTCCAACAGTGGCATCATCGGCTTGGTCATATATGTGGCTCTCACTTGTCCTCGCTAGTGCATCAAGGTGTCTTAGGGTCTGTCTCTGGCGATGTATCTTTACATTGTAATGGTTGTAGACTTGGCAAACAGACTCAATTACCTTATCCTACGAGTGAGTCAGTCTCTCAGCGTCCTTTCGACTTAGTTCATTCTGATGTATGGGGTCCTGCTCCCTTCGGTTCGAAAGGTGGTCATCGCTACTATGTTCTATTTATTGATGACTTCTCTCGCTACACTTGGCTCTATTTTATGAAATCTCGCAGCGAGGTTCTCCCTATATACAAGCGATTTGCTGCCATGGTACACACCCAGTTTTCCACGCCCATTCGTGTCTTTCGTGCTGACTCGGCTGGTGAGTATATCTCCCAGATGTTGCGTGGTTTTCTTGCCGAACAGGGCACTCTCGCCCAGTTTTCTTGCCATGGTGCTCATGCTCAGAATGGCGTTGCTGAGCGCAAGCATCGCCACCTTCTTGAGACGGCTCGTGCGATGATGATCGCCGCCTCTCTTCCACCCCACTTTTGGGCTGAGGCTATCTCCGCATCCACCTATCTCATCAATATCCAGCCTTCGGCTGCTTTGCAGGGTGGTATTCCTATGGAGCGTCTCTCTGGTCGTTCTCCTGACTACTCCGCTCTTCGCATGTTTGGGTGCGTGTGCTATGTTCTCCTTGCTCCCCGCGAACGCATCAAATTGACCGCTCAGTCGGTGGAGTGTGTTTTTCTTGGCTACAGTGATGAGCACAAGGGCTATCGATGTTGGGATCCTGTTAGTCGTCGGCTACGTATTTCCCGTGATGTGACCTTTGATGAGTCTCGTTCGTACTATCCGCGTCCTACTGCCTTGACCTTTTCGGTTGAGGATATCTCCTTCCTTATACTTCCCGACATATCTCCCTCCGTGCCTCATGTTCCTCCACCTCCACCTCCGCTGAGTCCCACTATTCCCGATACACCGCCGACACCATCCTCTTCTCCTCCCTCGCCACCTCCCTCTCCAGTGCATCCTACCCTCTCTCCTTTTCCTCTCCACTACACTCGTCGGCCGCGTGTTGACAATGATCCCTCTGACATGCCTTCTACTTCCGGCGCGTCACCTTCCCCGTGTACACCGGTTCATAACCTTCGTTCTCGGACCTCATTACGGTCTCCTGATCGCTATTCTCCTTCCCAGTACAGTCTTTCTACTGTTGCTGAGCCCACTTCCTACCGTGATGCCATGACTCAGCTTGAATGGCAGCTTGCGATGGCTGAGGAGATTGCGGCCCTTGAGCGCACTGGCACGTGGGATCTGGTTTCCCCTCCACCTGGTGTTCGTCCCATCACATGCAAGTGGGTCTATAAGATCAAGACTCGCTCCGATGGTTCTCTTGAGCGTTACAAAGCTCGTCTTGTGGCTCGTGGCTTTCAGCAGGAGCAGGGACGCGATTATGATGAGACGTTTGCCCCTGTAGCCCACATGACCACTGTCCGCACTCTTCTTGCTGTGGCTTCTGTTCGTAATTGGTCTGTGGCTCAGCTTGATGTCCAGAACGCCTTTCTCAATGGCGAGTTGCGTGAGGAGGTTTATATGTAGCCACCGCCAGGGTACTCTGTTCCTGATGGTATGGTCTGCCGTCTTCGGCGCTCTCTCTATGGCCTTAAGCAAGCCTCTCGTGCCTGGTTTGAGCGTTTCGCCTCTGTGGTGACTGCCGCTGGTTTCTCGCCTAGCGACCATGACCCCGCGTTGTTTGTCCACACCTCACCTCGTGGTCGGACGCTCCTCCTCTTATATGTTGATGACATGATCATTACTGGCGACGACTCTGAGTATATTTCCTTTGTCAAGGCCCGCCTTCATGAGCAGTTCCTAATGTCTGATCTTGGTCCACTTCGCTATTTTCTCGGGATTGAGGTTTCTTCGACTTCTGATGGCTTCTTCATCTCCCAAGAAAAATATATTTAGGATCTTCTTGCTCGCGCTACTCTTGGCGATGAGCACACTGCTGAGACTCCTATGGAGCTCAATATTTAGCTTCGTGCTACTGATGGTGATCCCCTCACAGACCCCACTAGCTATCGCCATCTTGTTGGGAGTCTTGTCTATCTAGCTGTCACTCGTCCAGAAATTTCATATCCTATCCACATTCTGAGTCAGTTCGTTTCAGCTCCCAGCTATGTCCACTATAGTCACCTTCTCCGTGTTCTACGATATCTTCGTGGCACGATCTCTAGTCGACTATTCTTTCCTCGCTCCAGCTCTCTCCAGCTCTAGGCCTACTCTGATGCTACGTGGGCTAGTGATCCTTCTGATCGCCGCTCGCTGTCTGCCTATTGTGTTTTTCTTGGAGGATCTCTCATTGCCTGGAAGACGAAGAAACAGACTGTAGTTTCCCGCTCTAGTGCAGAGGCTGAGTTGCGAGTGATGGCTATGTTGACGGCTGAGATGACCTGGTTGCGATAGTTACTAGAGGATTTTGGTGTTTCTGCTGCTGCACCGACTCCTCTATTGTCAGACAGTACAGGTGCTATCAGCATTGCGCGTGACCCGGTGAAGCATGAGCTCACCAAGCACATCGGTGTAGATGCCTCATTTGTGCGTGCTGCTGTGTAGGACCAGCTTCTTGCTCTTCACTATGTGCCCTCTGAGTTACAGCTGGCGGATTTCTTCACGAAGGCACAGACTCGAGCGCAGCATGGGTTCTTTCTCTCCAAACTCAGTGTTGTTGATCCACCATGAGTTTGAGGGGGTGTTAGAAGTGTATAGATTACTGTTCATCACACATGTATAAGTACTGGCCTTTTGGCCCCCTGGAATATCAGTTGCTCATTTCCTAACGAGGACCATCATCGAGCAAATGTTCCTTCAAAGGCGCGGAGCGTGCTATGGCAGATTTTCATCCCGCAAGAGGATGCGCCTAACTAAAACGCCGAAAGGCAATGTAGCTCAATCCGTTGCTTTGCTTGTTGGGTCCACTTTTTGAAAGTTTCTTTGTTTGTAACATTAGTAGTTACTCACTGGGTGGGTGCACCAACCGCTTTCTAGGAATTTGAGTTGCTCAATACGGACGGAAAGATTCTTTCGTGAAATAAAAGAACGGCAGTGGCAGGTTGATGAGGGAAAGGAAACCAGATCTTTTTTCTATGGTATGGCCTGGGTGGCCTAAGCTAAATCCTGAGATATGAAGGAGCCGATCAATCTACCCGCCCGAGGTAAGCTTGCTCCTCACTTGAGTTGAAGCTGCCTCAGCTCCCTGCCGTCATACGGATTGATTTACTTTATCTTGACATACGCTACGCATATATTTGCTAGAGATATCAATCGAAATAGGAGCTTTCTGAAAATAGAAATTGATATATCCATGGTATGGAATGGACAAGAATTGAATGGGATTGTGGCACCCAGTGATACACTACGCCATGTTACGAACAAAGAAATGATCAAGAATTTCATTATGGCATAGCGCTATAGGCCATCGATTCGGTTATAGGAGTAGACGCGGGCAATGGCAAAGAGGAACATTTGGATGGACGACCTCCAAGACACGAGTCACTACTTTAGAACTACGTTATTCCCTAGCGTCAGGTACACATCCGGGGTTGAAGAAGGGACGCATATATCAAATAAATGCGATCTAGATCCCTCTAACAGATTAGCAGCATCTTCGCATTCCGAGCCGAGACTATTATGATTACCTACCGAATTGGAGGAATCAAAGATCCTTACTTGAGGAACTTAACTGGCACTCTACTAATTGGACTTTACCGACTTCAGAAACCAGACAAGATTCTATACCGAGCTGACCTATCAACCAGACGGACTTGAACAACTGACATGTCTGCTATTGTTATTGCCGGGCCTCCAGACCATACCAATTCACCGAGTTAGAAACCGGACCAGAGCTATTAACCGACTTGACGTGCTTTCCTGACTGACAGACCGGACAGACCAATCCAACGAACTGACTTTGCTAGCTTATCGAGCCGAGGAGACAAGACGGATCCATATAAGGATACCAGCAACCCGAAGAGAAGAACCCCAGTTTATTAGAGAGATCCGTTCTATTTCACTAGTTGGGTTTCTGTCTCGGCCTGGCATCTTTGGACAAGAATCAGAAGTATAAGTAGCAGCTTCCTATTCCTTAGTACTTTCCTGTAGTGTAGTTTCTCAAACCAGTGCTTTTCCTGGAATGGATAGAATTCCTCAACTCTAGGAAAACCTGGTATGACAAATTCCGTATAATATGCAAAATTCCGTTTCCGTATAAAATAAATAAGTAGACTAGCTCTGGACCGGAAATCGAAACCCTGGAAACAAAAGACAGGACAGGTATGAATCACTAAACCTGAGAGCTTCCTTCTCTTCTCCCAAAGCCAACTCTGGATTTTCCTCCTTCCGGCAAAGTCAGAGTGATGCTATCTCTCCTCTCCCCGGCCCTCCGGGATGAAGAATGTCCAACATCCTCTTCTTGGATACCAGATTCCATCCTTATCCACCTGGCTAGAAGCTGGCTAGAAGATCGAATTTCTTGGAATGAGTATCTTTGAGGTGTTTACGTAACTCATCCAGTCCAGAAATAGCTTGACCTGTCCAATTTCGAACGAATCAAGATATCCTATCGTTCCGGTAGCTATAGTAGCTATATGTTCTTCCACTGGGAGAAGGTTTGATTGGGATTGTTTAAGCAATTCCCGTCATAAAAACAATGGATTCTGGCTAGTTTTATCGAGAGCAGAGGCGAATAATAGGCTTGTCACTCTGTGAATTGAGCTAGTTCCTATTTGGATTTGCTAGCTACTTGTTGAATTGCGGCACATTTGAGCCGCTGATCCTACTCTGGAAAGTGAAATACCCACATGAATAGCAGGTCGAATTCCGGCATGGAATAGATCCGCAGATAAGAAGATTTGTCCATCTTGGAGATGACATTAGTTGGAATATAGGCGGAAACCACTCCAGTTGGGCATACTCTCTTCGCCTAAAAGAGAATTGCATTGAGTGGCTCTTTCTAAAAGGCGTGAATGCCAATCAAATCAACCCTATCCTGATGGAGAATAGAGATCCACCCACCCACCTTCTATATTTTCCCATCCCCGAGGGAAGACCACGCACGGCCGAGAAAGAAGTGTCTCGTATTCAGCAGCTCGCCTAAGTCCTAACGTTAGTGGAAAGAGTAAGATAAGAAAGCTTAAGCGTGGTAGCCCACAGACCAAATATGAGAAGTGATGTTTTGAAAGCTTCTTATTGAGTCTAATACTATCCTTTTGAAATTCTTGGTCCTCAGATCTGATACCATAACCAGCATCTACATGCTCATGCTGCAAACTATCACATAGGTCCTATTTCAGGTTCATTTTTTTTTAGATAAAGGGGTGCGGATCTCCGGCCTCTGCATCCAAAAGATGCACACAGCCATCCGCAATTATTTAAACATCCAAGAGTACAAGTTCACAATTCATGGGTCACTTAAGGTGGCTACAAAGATCAGCCACTCAAACAAGATAATATTATTAAGCATCTAAGCGTCTACGTTGAAACCATCCACCCCGACTGAAGATAGCTCGCACCACCGTCAACATGCGTGTACATCCGGCATCCATAAGCCCACGCTGGTCCGCAGGTAGTAGGAATGACCATGAGTGGATCCAATAGCATGCCTTGTGTATTACCTGCAAATAATGGGTGGAATTTGATTTGTTAAAAACAATTTCATTTCTACAATTCCAAATATCCCATAATATGGCCGCAACACCAATTCGAATACGAGCTTTTGTGATCTTGTCTATTCCATTTAACCAACTACCAAACAAATTCGCAATGCTCGTAGGTGGGTAAACATTGAAAGTGAAATGCACTAGTCTCCAAATATCTCGAGCAAACGGACACTTAATAAACAAGTGCTCAACGGACTCATCCGCATCGCAGAAAACACACTTCTTACACCCGATCCACCGCCTTTTAAGCAAATTATCTTTGGTCAAAATTTCCTTTCTATTAAGAAACCAAAGGAAGATCTTTATTTTTAGTGGAATCTTTAGCTTCCATAGATACTTACGCAAATATCTAGTGTGTCCATTTAATAAGTCCTCGTAATATGACTTAACCGTAAAGGCACCGTTAGAAGTAAGAGTCCATTTGAACCTATCCTCTTCTTCGATGAGGTTAACACGCATTAACCTCTCAACTAAAATTAGCCAAATTGTTCTATTATTACCTATTAATACCCGGTGAAAAGGTAGATTAATAGGAACTGTCCCAAGAACATTATGAACCGTGTTATGTTTGTTAGAGGCAATGGCATATAGAGATGGGTATTCAGTTTGAAGAGAAACACGACCTAACCAAGTATCTTCCCAAAACCGAGTTTGTTCTCCATTGCCAACCGAAAAATTTCCACGCTTAAAGAAATCGTTTTTTAACTTTATGATCCCTTTCCAAAACGGTGAATCCATAGGTTTAACTTGTACCTGAGACAACGCTTTATCCCCTAAGTACTTGTTAACTAATAATTCTTTCCAAACCCCTTCTTCATTAAGAATCTTATACAGCCATTTACTCAACAAGCATTTATTTTGTACTTCTAAGACCGAAATTCCCAAACCCCCTTGGTCTTTTGGTCGACAGACCAAGATCCATTTAGTTAACCGGTACTTCCGTTTGAGCTGATTACTTTGCCAGAAAAACCAAGAACGATAAAAATCTAACCTTTTTCTAACTCCCTTTGGAATTTCGAAAAAGGATAGTAAGAACATTGGTAAGCTTGTTAAAACTGAATTTATAAGCACAAGACGGTCACCGTATGACAACAATCTTGCCACCCAAGCTGCCAATTTCTTTTCAAACCGGTCCTCCACAATTTTCCATTCCTTGTTTAAAAGTTTTCTATAATGAATTGGTATTCCCAAATACCTAAATGGTAACGAACCAATCTCACAACCAAAAATACGTCGGTACTCCTCTTGGTCAACTTTAGCCTTCCCAAAACAATACAATTCACTCTTGTGAAAATTTATTTTCAACCCAGAGAGTTGATCGAATAAAGCTAGTATTAATTTCATGTTCACGGCCTTCGCAATGTCGTGTTCAAGAAATAAAATAGTATCATCCGCATATTGAAGGATTGAGACCCCTCCTTCGACAAGGTGTGGTACTAATCCCCCACTTGACCATCCTCCTTTGCTCGCGAAATCAGGACAGCCAACATATCAACAACTAAATTAAATAAAATTGGGGACAACGGATCTCCTTGTCGTAAACCTTTGAGAGTCTGGAAATAATGACCGATATCGTCATTAACCCGAATTCCAACACTCCCCCCTTGCACAAACCGAGCCACCCATTCACACCACTGTGTCGTAAACCCCTTCATACGAAGTGTTTGTTGCAAAAATGACCATTTAACTTTATCATATGCCTTCTCAAAGTCTATCTTGAAAAGGACCCCATCCATCTTTTTTCGATGCAGCTCATGAATCATCTCGTGTAAAACAACAACCCCTTCCAGAATGTTTCTTCCCGGAATAAACGCAGTTTGAGTTGGACGGATCACTTTACTCGCAATAGAAGTGACCCGGTTAGTTCCTACTTTTGTGAAAATTTTGAAACTAACATTTAAAAGGCAAATAGGACGATATTGTTCAATTTTACTCGCATCCTCTTTTTTTGGCAGCAAGGTTATGATGCCAAAGTTCAGCTTAAATAATGGCAAGTTTCCCGCACGCAGTTGTGTAAACATAGCCATCAAATCAGCTTTTATAAGCCCCCAAAATTTCTGATAGAACTCCGCGGGGAACCCATCCGGTCCTAGAGCTTTATTATGTTCCATTTGTTGAATTGCCTCAAACACTTCTTTCTCAGAGAAGTCTTGAGTCAATATCTCATTCTCTTCATTTGAAATTTGTGGCATATCATTAATGACCCTCTCATCCAACGAAAAATTATTTGTAACCGGCGCTCCAAATAATTTCTTATAGTATTCCGAAATATAAGTCTTAAGATTATCCTGACCAACTATCGTCCCTTCTTCTTGTTCTAATTGTAAATTTTTCTTTTTCCTATGTTTCCCATTCGCAATAATATGGAAATATCTTGTGTTACTCCCCCCTTCCTGAATATATTTAACTTTTGCTCGTTGTGCCCATTTAGATTCCTCAACCCGTCTCAAATGTGCCAACTTATCATCCGCCTCTCTTTTGGCAGCCCGCTCGGCTACCGTAAGAGGATTGGTCTCAGCTTTAACCTATAATTCATTAATTAGTAATATTAACTTGTCCCGTAAAATTTTATATTCCCCACTCAGATTCCTTGCCCATCCACGAAGAAATTGACGTAGGTGGCGTATTTTATTTTGCCACCTCTCGACCGGTGAATTGCCCGTTTGGATCACATTCCATTCCCGAACATTAATATCATAAACCCCTCTTGTCGAAACCAAGAAAGCTCAAAGGAAAATCTACTAGAATTACCCGTGAACGCATGTTCCCCAGTATCCAATAACAACGGTGTGTGATCTGACCCCGCACGGGTGAGAGCCTGCACCGTTACCAATGGATACTTTTGTTCCCAATCAACACTGGCTAGAAAACGATCCAACTTCTCAAGCGTTGGCGTATCTCGTCTTCTAGTCCAAGTATATTGTCGTCCAGAAAATTTTAAGTCCTTCAAGCTTAAACTTTCAATTATCGCATTAAAGATAGTAGGCCATCTAGCATTAAAACTATCATTATTCTTCTCCTCTTGTCTTCTAATGATATTAAAATCCCCCCAACCAACATTGGCACCGTCTCTCCTTCACAAATTCTAACTAATTCGGCAAGGAATTCTTGTTTTTTGTTATCCTGAGCCGCCTCATAAACAACCACCAAAGCCCAACTAAACCCATCCACCTTCGATCTCAGGTGTAATTTGACGCAAAAATCACCTGATACCACATCTTGTACTGTGAAAGCTGCATTATTAAATCCTATCAACATACCTCCCGACCTCCCGTGTGGAGGTATACAATACCATACAAAATCTGAGCCCGCAGCTAAAAATTTAAGAAAATGTGTGGCAAACGAAGACCTCCCTATCTCAATAATAGCCACAAAGTCGAGTCTATTTTCTTTGATGAATTCATGAACAGCCAAGTGTTTTGCTTTGTCCCCAAACCCATCCGAGTTCCAAATCACACCCTTCATTTTACGTTTAAAATTTAGAGTATAAAGCTAGACGCACACCCCTTCTAACCGCACGTTTAGAGAGTGTTTTTTTCTTACCTTTTCCTCTTATGGACGCTAATGTCTCATTAAGATCCGCATGATCATCCGAGACCTCAACCTCCTCGTCAACTAGATCCTCGCAAATATTAATGGCCTTTTTCAAAGCTAAGCTAGATTCGGTTTCAACATTTTTTGAGGGCAAAGAATTTTTCAGAAAGATAACCCCCGTTCACGCTCTAACTCCATAATGGTAGAAATAGAATTGTCTACTTGCTCATTAGTGTTGCCTAACAGAATACCCAATTTAAGTGATCTACGCTTAACTTCAGAATGAGATAAAGAACATAATGAAAGTTTGGCATGTGCCGGCGTACCTGAAGGAGAACCATAAACCTTTCGAGAGGTAAGATCCATCGCATGGTCAAGTTGAGGAAGATCCGCGTTCGGCTGCTCCCTCAAACGTTGACTTGATCTCACCGCAACCTCACGCATACCCCCATAAGCCAAGATATCCTCCTCCGAAGGTCTAACGGACATGTCCATCGCTGTGTGACTAGCGCCATGCCCCACTCCCCCCTGATCACATGTTGGAAGCTGCGGCACCACAGAATTTCCAAGCCAATCCAAATACATACCCCCTGCCTCCTCAACATGAGCAACCGAAGATGATTGAGAAGGAATTTTTGTAGGTGTTGACCACACATGAGGAGATGGGTTACACGCAATACCATCCTCTGTATTGAAGTCACACTGAGAAACCGCAGCCACATTATCAATCCCAGGACCAGAAATCTTGGCAGAAAAAATCGCAGAACCGCTGCCGCGGCAGCGATCGACCAGCGGGAGCTCACACTCGCTAACAGAATCATCGTTAACCGACACAAACTCGCTGCCGCGGCAGCGAATTGCTGAAAACTCTACCGCAGCCCGGGTATCCTCCGCAGCCCGAGTAACCTCAGTGTCACTGCTGCTGTAGTTTTTCTCAGATTCCTCAGTCACAGCCCTGGTTGCATCAACACTAAGTGTTGTGTCCTCCGCACCCTCCACGTCCTCAACATGATCTAATTCAAGCTTCTGAACTAAAGACCGCAGCTCTTGCTTCGCTAATAAAATTTGTTTCTGAACAGTGGGAGAGAACACAACTCCGGACAGCTGTTCTTGCATAACATCAGCTGCCGACGCTCCCAAATTCTCCTGCCCATCTGATTTCTTTTGGTTTTCATATGTGGCCATCTCAGTATCCCCACTCTTCTTTTTGCCCTCTCCTGATTTATCCTGATTCGAGGACCCCTCACTATCACTATCATCACCATCATCCGCAGCCGGTGGTGATCTAGGCTCATCATTCAATTTATCCCCAACATCCACTGGATGTTCAACCTTAAATTTCAGTCTATAGAAACCATCTTTAATGAAAATGGGCCAAGCTGTAGGAATGAGAGTGTAATCTACACAGCCCACCAAAATACGCAGCACACCATGCTTCCGAGTAAATTTCATGTCCACCTTGTAAGTCTTACCCAACAAAGAGCCCAAACTCCACAAAGATAAAAAGTCCCCTATGGTTTTTGTAGGTATCCCATAAATCAGAATCCATTTTTTCGGCAGCGTGTCAAAAGGCTCAACCGTTGCAACCCAAGGAACAACAGTAATCTCTCTTTTGTTTGGCACCTTGCAAGCCCCAAAGATAGCGAGTCTCTCAAGTTCGCTCTTAGAGGGGAAGGGAACTTTGAACACATTGTTGCCAAGTTGACTCACCTCCCAATGGAAGTTTTGAACCGGAACCAACCTCTGAAGTTGAGTTACGATCTGTGGAATTGTTAGCTCACCCCCGGTCACCGTAAGCATCGCCATCCTAGCATTGTCAATTTTAGGCTTATATGTATCAGAAGTTGGCTGCTCGAAAAACATCAAACCTTCATTGATCAGACCATGCAAAATGACCTGAGGTTTTGGCGCCGACAGCAAGTGACACCTCTCCGAAGCGTGATCTTTGCTTTCACAAATGTCACACACTTCCACGGTACACTCTTTACCATGATGCCCAGGCTCATCACAACGATAACATCTAGTTTTATCATTCTTTTTTGTTCTTTTTAAAGCCGCAGCCTCTTCACTGCCCAAACCAGGAGCTCCCCCATTATAGTGATCCCCAACTGAATGCCGAACAAGAGAAGGTGAGTCCGAGGTGGTCGCAGTACCAATCGGAGTCGCACCCTTTGCTAGCAGCTGCGCTGCCGTCATCGTTTGTCCACCCTGAACCGGAACACTTTGGGTGGCAACATCCACCCCTGGTTGCCGAAGAGCTGCAGCAACCTGACTGACTATCTTTGTCAACATCTCCTCGGACAAGGTCGTATGAACCTCCTTAGCAGAATTCGATCCAGTGTATTCATTGGTTCTACCTCCACTAGGCAGTCCACCACGAAACTGATATGGCCGGCTTTAATGAAACTGCCTCTGCTGACCAGCAAACCCAGACCCCGCATTGAAAGACCCAAAATTCCCTTGGAAAGGTTGCTGTCTGAACTCACCCGAACCTTGCTGTCGAAAATCACCCTGCCCTTGCTGTCTGTTGGCACCCTGCCCAGCCGTTCCGCTCGAACCCCCTGTCTCAAAGGTGGAAAGTCGCTGATCACCAAGCCCTTGACCAGCCGAACCTCCAGCCTGGAAGCCACGGCCACCACCTCGGAAAGGCGGGCCATTTCCACCGTTGCCGCGACCGGATTGAAAACCCCCTCCGAACCCACCACCAGCTCCACGACCAGGTGGCGCGCCACGGCCACCACCGGCATACCCACGCCCACCGCCATTGTTCGCCATCGAAGAGGTAGGCGGCGTGGGAAAGAGTTTGTGAGGTCTAAACCCTAGGAGAGATCGATGCTCAAGAGATATCCTGCCTCGCGTCGTATCGTACGTGATACCAGAATCGACCGCAATCTCCACCAGGCCTCCTGTCGAGGCAGAACCCATAGCGCAATAATTACGGCCCGCATGGCCTTTTTTATATTTTTGAAAATTAGGCAATCGCGATCCGCAATTATCGCGAGTTTTCTTTAATTTGAAATTTATCCGAGGCGATCCGCAAATCACGCTCATCTTCCCTGACTCCGGCGAGTCACCGCCGGCACGACGACACCGCCGTCCCACCACATCCTCCCAACCACCCAGTCCATCATCGCAAAAGACCGATGGCTCGAGAACTGGTAGTTTGAAATCCCTCGGACGCCCGAACAGCAGACGGAGTCTCGCACAACTCCGGTCGCCGCCGAACTTAGCAGAAGTAGGTAACGCACACCTGCGCTCCGGCGAAACAACGTGAAAAGTAATAGCGGCATACCTCTGTGCATGACGCTTGGCGACCCTCCTGCTCGCCCGCGAACTCCTCTCTTCAACACACAACTGCTCCTCCGGCGACGGCGACCTGCACTGGTACCGGAAGGCACACGAACCACGCGCCTCACCTTCCTCAACGTCGGTGTCCGCCTCATCGCCGTCGACCTCAGAAGCGTCGTCCCCGGTGGACTCCCCGGCGATCGCCCAAAATCGCCCGTGTGTCGCCACCAACGTCTCTCCATGAAACGCGCTCATTTCCCATTTACTTTCTCAAATAAGTAACTTTGTCTAATGTTCCCCGAACGAGTAGTTAAAACAACCACCCCCTGATCCGAAAGGAATGGGTGTTCCTGAGGCTTATTCAAAAGGTTTTCTAGTGAGTTAATGAGGAATGAGGGTATCACCCATAACCAGTTTGAAGATGCAAAAATTCTGTTCTTGTCAAGGAGGGGGATTAGCTACACAACCAAGGAAGGCCTTTTTAGATTATTAATACTCTGACTGCTTTTCACTCTTGTCTAGATCTTGCTTTTGCTTAGAGGGCAGGCCGCAGGACAAAGCAAGAGCTTGAATGCGAGGGGCGCAGTGAATGTTTGCTTCGAAGGAGCCTGTGAGCCAGCGATAATTAGACCCGTTAGTTAGTAGGGACAACTTGAAGTAGGGACAACTTGAATACTCCGCCTGTGTCTAATCATCCACTCGACCAGCCAATGAAACGAATTGAGATGAAAGTGATCGAAAGTTATCTCCCGTAGAAGGAGCTATGTTTGCGAAGGATCGAAGAGAGCGTTGAGGGCGCTAGCAACAGCGTGTTTGTTTCAACACAAGAAGTGCCGATCCAAGCTTTAAGAACTCAATCGTCCGTCCGACCGAATCACTCGTTTATGGCTCTGATTCCAAGTCAGGGTTTAAAACAGCGGTGACCCAGCTAGTTGAAAAGTTTTTACTTGGAACACCAGACATGAGAGCCAGCTACAGAGACAGCTAATGATATCAAAGTTGACGAAACAAGAGAGTTTCATTCAATTCTTTGCAGAGTGTACGCCTATGATCAATAGTTCCTTATGTAAAGGATCTTTCCCTTCTCATATTCTATTCGAGAGTTCTCAGTATTTAGCAAAGCTGTTCCTATCTAACGGAGGGCTATTGGATCAAATGAAAAAACATTGTTGAGAAATAGTAGCCACCCGAAGTAGAGGGAATCCAACCTTGCCCAGTCGATGCTCAAGTGGCCCAAAGAAGCAATCTGAAAAGGGAAGAGCTTGTTCTGAAGGAACCGCACTCAAAGGTAATGTTTACTTTATCAAATCATTCTTACTCCTTGGTTACCCTTGATGAAACGAGCCTATTCATTTGACCATTCACTAGTTTGTAAACTGCGCCTACTTCATGCACAGAACTCCGCTCTACTGGAGGCTTGGCATGCTCGAAAAGAAAAAAAGCGGAGTCAATCTTTTCAAATTCCTTGCGAACAATACCGAAGACTTAAACGCTCGCCTCCGTGTCCCTTCTCTACAGTTGAGAGAGGCGACTCAGCGGGCGACCCGAAGGTTCTCGTTCTCGCCGGCGATCCCGTCGCTCCCCTCCACCTCCGGTCGCCGTCCGGGCACCGGGAGGTGGGGGGGAGCTCCGGTTATCAGCTGTGCGTGTAGATAGGGTCCTTTACTAGGTGTGAGTCCCTCCCGGCGGCAGCGAAGATGGCGGCGTTGGTGCCGGGGTTGTGGGTGTGGTCCTTCCCCTCCTATCGCCGTTCCGGCGTCGCCTGCGTCGCTGGGGAGGATGTGAAGGTTCTTCGTCGGGCGTGTTCCTCGGCGTTTGCTCCTCCGGCCGGCCGTGGCGGTGAGGGGGGGAGCGGGCGGAGCTTCGCGGTCCCGTTTTGTGTTTGGTGGTGCAGGTGGCCTCTGGTGGTGTCTCAGCTCCGGCCGGCCGTGGTGGCGAGGGGAGCGGCTTCTGGAGGCAGGTGGTGGTCCGTGGTGGCTGGCCTGGTTGGCGTTCCGTCGGTGGGAAGAGGGGTGGTGCGGTGGGAGTGGTGCCGTGACCGTGCGCGTTCATCGCGACAGGGTGCCGTCGCGCAGCGGCGGACGAGCTTTGCGGTCTTCTTCTATGAGGGGCGGCGCTCTCTCCACGGCGGGGTGCGGTACGGCGACGGCGGCGTCGGCTAGGCGTCTTGGGCGCGGCGAAGGATCTGATTGTGGTTTCTCCAGGGTGCTCAGGGTCCTCTGTGCATTTTTGCAGGGTCCGGTTGTAATTTTCTTTTATTTCTGGACTTGCTTGTAATGTGTGCTGAGTTCTCTGTTTTATATATCAGATCCTTTCCTTCTAAAAAAAAATACCGAAGACTTGCGGCGTGTAGTTGCTTGCGTGAGATTTCTCAAGATTGTAGAAAGGGGTTTTTAAAACAGGTTCCTTCCGTCTGAGAGGCTTTGCAATCCAACTCAGTCTCCTTTGTGTGCGCGCACACGCAAGCCAAGTTTCACTTTTAATACCCCTGCCTTCCTCTCCTTTCAGTAAGTTTGGTATTCTGTCTTGTGAGGTAGGAAAAGCCATCATGTGTAGGAGATCAACAAAGAGTGAATTGGTACATATGGACATAGTGAAAATAAGGAACTAGGGAAGTTACAGCATAGTGAATGTAAAGCTTACCTACCCGCCTATCCTGCATTGCTGACCTACCTGTACGAATGTGCTTAAACAGAGAATGAGGTGCCCTACCAAATATCCTGCTTGGGGCTCCCTACGAATAGAATTTACGGAATCCCTGCAGTAAACGATGACATTAGATGGGCAAGAGCTTTACTTGTACATCACGGACTACTTTTCTCTCCGTTCAATAGTCAGTTGCCTGATAGATATCCTTCTTTGCTTCTTATCTCTTATCCATCGCTGCGCGCCTTGCTATTCTTTATTATATATCATATCATTTGTTCCATTCTCAATGGTTGGCCAGAGGCCAGGATGCTTTAGTTTATCGGATCGATCGCTGTGGTCAAGTGCGCTGGTCTCTTTCCCAAGTCGCAGGGGTACCAAAAGCAGAGGAAGCTGTTAGTCCAGCGGAGGAATCAATAGATCTAGTTGGTTTAGAGCAGACAGAAGTGAAGTCGTTGGTTTTGTTGCTTTCGTGATAAGGGGGAGGGGAGTGGTGACCAACCACAACCCGATCCAATGTAGCCGGCTTTCGCCTATTTGCCTATATATGGGCAAGAGAACTGACTAAATACAGGTTGAGCAGTATTTACCCAGCTTCTTATCCCAACGATAGAGTCCTACATTGAATTGGCAATCCTTATTAATGCACAAAGTCTTATGACCGACCGTGTTTCGGAGAGTACAATTGCAATTAAGACAAATCGTACCCTTCCGTGCTGCGGGTTGGTTAACCCAGAAAGCAAACAAAAGAAAGTCTGTGCCAGAGATATGAGAGATCCCACCAGTAATTACAACAGGATGTTACTAGGCCCGAGTATTCCGACTCGGTAATCAATACCACAGCCTTTGTCAACATCGGCACTTATTAGACAAACACGAGCTGTAACGCACTTTATCCTGATCAGCGTCGAGACAAAGTCTTCTTAGTCTTCCGCTTGAGCCATGTTCATCTGACTAGGTACTGGAAGTAGTATTCACAACTCGGTATCTTATTGGTAGCTCCTCTCACTCGGAACAGAACTTCAAGTATTTGTGGAACATCTCTATAGCTTGGGTTGGTTTGGCCACCTCTCTTGCTTCCTTAGAAAGAAAGCTTCAAACAGCACCCTTTCGCCTCAGCCCACAATAAATTACGTAGCGTAGAGTTAATTTCGTGTTGCCAAACCTGTTGGAGAAAGTGAAGTAAGATTTGGATAATCGGGAATAGGGTAGACTTCATAGGAGGATTTCCCTAGAAGGTCTGAGTTTGCACCTCTAATTCCATTGATCTAATTCGCAAGTAGAAGTTTGCTATCAAAGACCTCGGTATTCTTTTCATCTGCGGTTTCCCACTTCTTTGTCTCTGGGTGAATGCCTCTACTCTAGGAAGAACGCCACGCATGGGTGTGGGACGCGAAGGCTAACACAAGAAAGTAGGAGATGTGTGGAATCCGATCGAAGCATTTCGTTATATCTGTATGAACCTTTCCAAGGCAGGCCATGTCTTTGCAGCTCGCAGAAATTACATAGTTACTTTTCTCGGTCTAAATCCATGAGAATGCTCGGGGAAGCATTGATCCATGGCTTGCACTAAGATCTTTGCCAGCGGAAAGCTACCTTTTTTTTTATATATACTTATGAAACTGGACCGTAACCCATTTAACTAGTACCACAGTAAGCCCACCCTGTACTAGCATCCTAATCTTCTTTTTAGAATTACATAAAAGAGAGGAACACAGATAAATCAAACAGAAGAGGCACCAAGGCATGAACTTCGGTGATCCACCTGAACAAGGTGTCTTTTCCGCTTCAGATTGGGGATAAACAGGATCCTTTGGTTTGGCAGGCGCAATTCTTACTAGTTCACAGCACTACTTTATTAGCTGTAGAATAGTGTCATCCCAGTGTTGAAGTAAACCACGAATCAAAGCCTAGGCTAGCCTATCAGTAAAGAGCTTCCTTCTAGGAAAGGTATCAAGAGATGTCGTATTAAATGAGAAAAGGCATTCGAATCCTTTTACTCCAGAGCATACTTATTCTATAAAATCGAAAAAGAAAAAGTCCCTAATAAATAAATGAAAGTAGATTTACATTCTTTTTTTATTTCTAGGGGGAATGTTGAGGCAAACTTACGATGCTGACAAGCTGGTTAGGTGCCGAGTTGGATTAGACATCGCAGGTTTCAGTTTCAGAATTGGGAAGAGGTTAAGAACCTAGTGGAATCCACTGCGAGGGGAAGTGCTGAAGTGAAGAAAAGCCCCAATTTTGGAGAGGATTGCATAATTGGAGAGACTGCTAGAATTGGAGCAAAGCCGTGATCTGGTAGGCGACTGGTACAAGTGCTAGACTGGAGCTAGACAAGAAGCGTTTAGCAGGAACTTGAGCAATTCAAGAAACCTTAGAAGAAACTAGATATGTGGCAACAAGAAGGGCTTAGCAAGAATCTTGAAACAGGTATGATATCGGCACATATCAGCCTGATGTGATGTACCTGAATTCATTCATGTTCTGTGGAGTCTTTCGTTTTTTTAATATTCTGATTTAGTCTCAGTTTAATTAGGAAGCAAATGCGGTTTCAAGATGAACTCAACCTTGAAAAGGAATTCAATTAGCTCTGCAGTTAGCCCTTTTCTCTTTCATAATTGGTTTAAATGGATATTGCCTGTGACTTGAAAATCAAGTTGTTTCATTTAGAATTAAGCAAGTTTCCTAGAAAATTGTTGTTAAACAGGTTGACGTTCCACTGGGAATGGAATAACAAAGGCTTTTGGCAGTTTGTGGATCGAGATGTGATTCGCTTTTTGAGTAATAGTTTCTTTCATTTGGTGTGCTCTTCCTGGAACCGGTAATAGGCTCAATTTGGTGCATTCTACTTTGCTGTTATGGTATTTACAATCCTGGAATTGTTTGAACCTGACTCTCATTAATGGTCACTATATTTGCTCCCAAATGCGCTTATTTTGATTGTCTTTCTGGTATTTTGATTCTATTTATTTCAACCACCTCATATTCTTAGCTCTTTTTTCTTCTTGGGATTTGGCTTGAAATACTATAACAGCACACACTCATACACACAGAGTCACATAGAGGCCAGGACTAATCTGTCTTCATGGTCTGGAGGGTATTTTGGATATCGTGGAGGTAACTGACGATGAATTCGTCTCTTGCCTCACCGATCTGAACACGGAGTTTCCAAAGCTACAAGAGTGCTTGGTTAAATGGTGCCATTAAGTTTCAACTGTCTTTAAACTTACTACTTCAAGTGCAATTATCAACTCCTTGCAAAATTGTTGGCTTTCTAATCTACAAAAGGCAACTCTGGTATTCAAGGAAACAGATAATTAGGTTCCACTCACTACGTCAACTAAAGCAACTGCATCTGGAGCACTTACCAGGGAAAATAGAATAAATAATGACGTAGTACGAGGGGATTTTTTGATCACTATTGCCATCCTGTGTTCAGTTCCAATTTCGTAGTAGGAGACAGACTCAAAGTCAATAGATTCCTGTCCTTTTCTATAGAAATAGGCTTGGTCAAGTGCTTAAAAAAGAGGTGACCCGAATGATTTCAATGAATTGCTATTTGGTCAGATTGGAACAATTGGATTCGAAAGGAAAGAAAGACTGTGAACGAAGAGGTCCGCCCATGATCGATTGGATTCGGCAAATAAAGTAGAGGGCCCGCCCGTGTCACCACCAGTCCACTGAACCAGCTGTAGATCGCTAACTCTCTTGTCGACGCTCGGAACTTATGTACGAGTTAATAATGAATTGTTCCCGAGTAGAGAGGGCAGGATAAGGATTCAGTAAGAAGGATAGTCTACTTATGGAAATGCCATCCTCTCTTTCCTCAGTAACGGAGTGACTAGCTACCCCGACTTTTTATTCCAGTTCAATTCTTACTGGTGCAGGAGTCCAAAGTGCATCTTCCAACTCCCTAACTGCGTCTTCCATGAAGTTCGGGAGACCCCTCACGTGCCGCTGCCCGCGAGACTCGCCTTTGTACACTTTGCGCACCGCTTCGACTAGACCCCGCTACTACCTCGTATCCAAATACCTGCGATCTAGCTCATTCTTTTTTAAGCCCTGCAAGCCTAATAGAACCTTGTTTCCTAGGCCAAGTCAGCCTATAAGTAAGTAGGGATGAAGACAATTGGTTTGTTAGTTTTGAAATCTTCTTCCTTCTATGCTTAGAGTAAGTTGAAATGACCTCCTTGATCAGCAAGTAAGCGAGCGGTAGTTCAGTCTCCGACAAGTGAGGCCGAATAGCCCCTGGTGTCCTTTTCGTTCTAAACTAGCTGCTCTCGCTTGACTCTTCTAGTGAGCAAGCAAACTGGTCGGGGAACAGGGTCGGATCAAAGTAAGGAATGGGAATAACACTCACTCATTGAAGGTAAGCCAGAAACAGGGGTTGTCCTCTCCATTACTTAAGTCCTAGTCCACCTTTTCGTGCCCCAAAGGGGAAGTCAAGCAATAATGAGGGAACTTGACCCACACCTGACGAAAGAGTTTGGTAGCTCGAAGGAAGCAAAACCTGCTTTCTTTCTGTCCCAACCTCCAAGGGTTCCTCCCTGTATGACATAGTCCATTGGATTGGGGCAATGGTATGCACCTATGTTTGGTGTCCCCTCTCTCACTTCCTCATCAGATCCTAGTCCCAAAGGGTAATACATTGAGTCGGAAAGACGGGCTTTCGTAAATTCCATTCTGTAGCCGAACTAGCCCCTGGATCAGCTCTCATAGTGGGGGAATTAGAGTCAAGTTAGGCGCAGGGGGTTGACATCATTCGTCGTGATTGGATCAATCAGACTCCCCCACAGGAAATGCCAAGGGGCGCCCTTTCTCATTAGGGCTTTCTATTCTTGTGCCCCTGGATCCTTAGCACTCCTCAGCCATCCCCACCGAATTTAGTTGTGCTCAGTTTTCCCCACTGGCTTGTCCGAAACCCTCCGAAAAGCCCAAACGGACGGTTTGCCGTCGAGTGAAGGTTTGACCGTTAGCTCTGACGTGTGGGGCCATGTTTGGAGGAGTGGACCTGACAGATGGGGCCGCGGAGTATGGTGGCGCTGGTTTGACCATTGGGCCATGGTTGTGTGGACTGTTGGGCCGTTGTATTTAAATGCGACATGGCCGTTGTCTGCATGCATGCACTCGACGTAGACCGGCATGCAGCCATGCACGCGCCACGACGGACGCCGCTCCCTAGCTGGACTCGCTCATGATGGACGCCGCTCCCTAGCACGGACCGGCATCGTTTCGGCGGCGACGGCAGGCCGGCATGGATGCGCGCGATGGCAGGGGTGCAGCATGGACCGGCATGCAGGCGCGCCGCCACGGTAGATGGCCTAGCTCGCCTAGGTCGCACGCGCACGCGTGCGTCGCGTCTTCTGGATACAGAGCGGCGTCCGTTTCAGCTTTCTCGATCTGATCGCGCCGATTCAGTGGCCCGTGTGGACGTGGATTGGTGAATTAAATCGGAGGCCATACCGATCGACTAGCTAGCCTCATTTGACCCACGCGCTATCGAGCCCATCTATTTAAACCACCCAAACCCTCCGTCTCTTCTCCACACCTTCCATCTCTGCGCCGCCCCTTCTCTTCTTCCACCCATCTCCAAATCACTCTCGAAGCGAAGCGTAGCTAGGCGAGGATGATGCAGTACTACGGCCCCACCTTCCGCTATCCACCCACCGTGCCGGAGAGGCGGTACCCAGCCGGAGTCGTCGTGGAGAACTCTCTCCGCGTGTGGGCGATCTCGCCATGGAGGGGTGCTCGTGACCTTGCGGAGGGGTTCCTCCGTGCGGGCTTTCACCACCTCCCGCCGGGCTCGGAGAGGATGTTCCGCCTCGAGGAACTGCGTCCCCACGCGGCGCGACGACGACAGGCTACTGCGCCATCTTCACCAACCGCTTCGATGCCTACTACCTGCTCGGCCAGGTGTTTTTTGGTGGGCAGGAGTTCATCTGTTTCACCACATACAACTTCTTCACCGACGTGGCGAGCATCTTCCCCACATGCAACATCCACAGCCTCCCGTACTATCTCGGAGAGAACGGCCAGGAGGAGGAGCAGGAGTGAAGACGGTGCTAAAGGCATGCATCAGGCCGGTTGTCGTGAAGATGGAGTTGCCCTAGTGTGTTAGGGCTTTTTATCTTTTTATTTCTACTACTAAGTTGTGTGGTTTGTTAAGTTGTCTTGTGAATGAACTATGTATGCATGGCTTGTCGTGTTATATGTACGAACTTTACCCTTATTTATATATCTATGTTATGCTTGTGTTTTATTTATACTCCTATATCTATGTCGTGTTGTACCGTGAAGATGGTGTTGCCCTTTTGTGTTAGGGCTAGAAGTTAATAAATCGTGTTTTACTATAGATGGTTTTGCCCAAGTGTGTTGCCCTACCATGAAGATGGTGTTGCCCTACTGTGTGGGCTAGATCGTGTTGTAGTACATAATTCTACCTTTTATTCATGTTGTGTTATTTTTGGATTTTATTAGTTCGAAGTTAATGAAGATACAAAAGCTACAAAAGAGCAAACAAGAGCTAACATTTTGAAAAAAGAGCAAAAGCCCAAAGATCTAAGACATAAATCAAAGGGTATATGTCAAAAAAAGATACAAAAGAATCAAATATGTCAAAAATCAAACCATATTTTTTCATTTTTCAATTTTTAACAGTTTTTATTATGGTTTTCTATTAAAGCATATTTTTAAACAAAAAAAATTAGAAATATGAATTTTAATTCATTAAATATTTAGACTTCGAATTGACACTCTATAGATTGAAGAGGTCTTACCAAAAAAGTTTTGGCGCGTTTAGACAAGGTCAAAAAAAAAGTTGGCTACAAATGGGGTTGTTTACCCTAGCTTTGAAATTCATTTCTAACACATTTGTCATTGCTACGAGTTTCACCACGGAAAAGAGCAATCAAATAAATGAAGCTTGGTTTGTATTTGAGCCCAACACCTTGCCACGGCCCAACAAAAGCTTGGTTTAGGTTTCAGCCCAACATCTTAGGGTTTTTTTTCTTTGCACTCGGTGTGTTCTGAAGAAACTAAGTAAGCATAAGGTTACACCACAGTAATAACATGTCTTAACGAGAGATGACAAGCAAGTAAGCAAGTCCTAGAGCAACTATAAGAAAATAAAATCCTAAAGCTATGAGATTGGCCTGCTTCTTCAATTCAATCATCTGCTTAAAATTCTTGTTAATCTTCTTTAATTCTGCCTTCAGATCCGAATCCTCCACTGTCGGAGCAACCCTCTCCCGAATTGTTGCGGCCTCTTCAGATGTGTCTGACGACAGATTGGCCTCCCGAGCTGCGGCCACATTGCCATCAAGCAAGCCCAGCCGCTGAAGCCTCCAAACGTACTGATCTATCCATTCAAAATGGGTGCATTTGTCCACGATCTGAAACAAAATCATGAACCCTAGATCTCAATTCAGAGGGAAAAGGAAAAGGGCAAGAATTCAGAGCAAGAATGAAAGGGAAGGAAATCAGAGCGAAATCATCAGATCTAACCTTTCCCTCTGGCTTGCTTTCACATTTGACGAAGTTGCGCCCCAAGTTGCCATTTTTTTCCTCCTTCGAGGTCCACCGTCTCAATGGCGTGGTGCGTCCGCAGTCAGGACATGGCAGCAGGGGCACTGGACCAAACACGGACCACGAGGAGTGGGAGGCTGAAGTTGAGCTGCACATCTCTCGTCGCCGGAGAAGAAGAAGCAGATGAGTGGTGGTCTCGTCGTGGGAGAAGGAACAGATGGAAGGGGAAGCAATGGTGGGCAGAGTGGCTGCTCTGTCTCTGCAGGGGGAGAAGGAGGGTGCTCGGAGCCCCACATGTCAGTGGCTAACGTTTGTGGCCAATCAGACTGCAGAACCAAGCTCTCGCGGATCGCCATCGCCTTCTTGAAGAACCCTATCGGACGTGTCTAATTTGGCGCTAGGGTATGATCGGACGGCTGCAGTTCGACGCTAGGGTTTGGGAGATGCTGCGGGGTTTAGAACCGGTCAACGGGGTTATCTTACGTTTGACCAACGATAACTAATTCAAAAAAATAAAAAAAATTATGAAACCTTCGCGGTTCGTCGTATTATAAGACATAGTAACTATAAAAAATTATAAACTTGGTATACGAATAATTTTACGAAAAATCATTTTTTGAATTTAGGTACCACAATAAAATAAAAATGGGAATAAGTAATTCAAAAAAAATCAAAATGTTGAAAAACCTTCGCATAATGCCGTGTTATGTGACATGTCTTACACAAAAAATAAGAAACTTGGTTTAAGGACATTTGAGTGAAAACACCTTCACACAAATGAGCTATCACCTACAACGATGTTTAGAGTTCGAGAATGAGAGTGAGAGAGATTTAGTTTCCCAAAAATTCAAAAAAAAATCGAAAAATGATGAAACCTTCCAGGTTCGTCGTATTATAAGACATAGTAACTATAAAAAAATATAAACTTGGTATTCTGACATTTGAGTGAAAACACCTTCACACAAATGAGCTATCACCTACAACGATGTTTAGAGTTCGAGGATGAGAGTGAGAGAGGTTTAGTTTCCCAAAATTAAAAAAATCAGAAAAATCAGCAAAGCTTCATCTTTGAGTGAATAAGAAGGATATGAACTTATTTTTTCATTTTTATTATGGTTTTCTATTAAAGCATATTTTTAAACAAAAAAATTAAAAATATGATTTTTAATTCAGTAAGTATTTAGACTTCGAATTGACACTCTATAGATTGAAGAGGTCTTACCAAAAAAGTTTTGGCGCGTTTAGACAAGGTCAAAAAAAAGTATTGGTTCAGATTCAAATTTTGGTTCAAATTCAAATTTTGCCTCAAATTTCCACATCATCATAGAAATAACATTATTACACATTCAAGTTTCCACAGTAGTTCAAATTGACAAACAGAAGTTCAAATTGACATCACACCACTAGCATTCAATGTTCAAATTCATATTTTCGACTTGCTCCTCGTGTTAGAGGATGGCTTCACCGCCTTGCTCCTGGTTTCCCTAAGTGGGATATGCTTCAGCTTCTTGTTCCTTTTGGTCTTCACTTGGGGTGGTGGGGGTGGAGGAGTGATGACTATTTGTCGGTCATCTACAGGCTCAACAATCCTGAAAGGAAATGGAGCTTCACTGTCTTCCTCGTCCCGTAAGGCTTCAAAACCTTCATAAGCCATGGCTTCAAATTCAGATGTTGCTTGAACCGGAGCTTCTTCCTCTCTAGGCCTTTTCTTTCCTTTGCTTCTTCTTTCTATCTCAGAGCTGGGTCAAACAGAAATAATATTACACACAACAATAATAAACAGAAATAATAAAAAAAGGGCACACATACCAAGCTGCTGCTTCATTTGCCACTGCATTCTCCTCTCCTGCTGCTCCAATTGCTGCAATTTCTGCATTTGCTGCATTTTCAGCTGCATTTGCTGCTGCCCATCATTCCTCTTCTCCAAATGATGCATCCACTGCATTGGTACAAAGCCTAGCAATGTGCCCTAGGGTTCCACATTTTCTGCACTTACGCTGTCTTTTAACACGACCCTCTTCACCCGTTCTGTACATGTTCTTCCTTGGTCTTCCTGGTGGTCTAGTCATTACAGGAGCATTGAGCTTAAACCCTGGATCTACTATGTTCCATTGGTCTTTTCCCAATAGTGAAGGCACATTGGAAGCATAAGCAGCCCTAAATTTGGCAATAGAGAAATATTCAGATATGTACTGATCAACTTCACCCTCTTCACCCCCAATAACAGTCATCAGATGTTGGGCATGTATGCATGGCTTCCCACGGATCTGCCATTGCCTACAACTGCATTCCCTAGTTGTTAGGTTCAGTGGATACCTCCATTCCCTGTCTTTACTGTCAGTGTATGTCACCTCTCCCTCGTATGTGTCTGATCGAATGCATTTCATCTTGAGTCCTCTTGCCTTGGCATGCAATGCCTTAACAAGAGATGGCAACATCACATGGCCAACATATTGGGTTTCTGCAATTCTTTTGCGAAGAGCCATCTTTACCATGATCATCTGCCTCATCTTATCAAATGCTTGCCACAACATAAGCCCTTTCACTGACTTGAACTTTACATTGAAGCACTCTGCCAAATTATTGGTCACATAATCTACTTTGCAGATTTCATTGAATTTGCTTCTAGACCACAGCTTTCCATGATGTGCATCCATGTACTCCTTCACCAAAGGATTGTGAGCATACAGAACTCTCAAATGGTGCTCATGCTTCCTCTCACTGCATGTGTATGATGCTGGCCATATATTCTCATCATAGATTTTGCCTTTGAATTTCTTTCTGAAATTCTGAGCTAGGTGGCGCATACATTCCCTATGCTCAACTCCAGGGAATACAATTTCGACCGCACTCTCCAAACCCTTGCAAGCATCTGTGTATAGCTAAACTTGGGGGTGTACCTATAACGTTGCGCAACTGCTGCAGAAACCAGACCCAACTTTCCTCCGACTCTGCCTCCACCACACCAAATGCAACTAGGAATAGCCAGTTGTGTCCATCAACTGCAGAAGCTGCTACTAGCTGTCCTCTCCATCTTCCAGTCAAATGGGTAGCATCTATAGCCAAATAAGGTCTGCAACCATCCAGAAACCCCTTCCAACAAGCCTTGAAACAAACAAATGCCCTCCTGAAGCACTCCTTCTCAAATGACTTCCCTTTTATTTTGTATTTAACTGTATGCTTGTCAATCTCTACAACACTCCCTGGACTAGCAGCTTCCACTTCAGCTTTAAATGTATAAAGCAACTGAAAGCTTTCATTCCATGAACCATTAATCCTGTCAAGAGCTAATTCCTTAGCATAAAAAATACTCATGTAAGGAATATCAATCTTGTACTTCTCAAATAGCTTTCCATGGAGTGCTGTTGAACCAAGTGTTGGTGTTTCTCTCAACCAATCCAAGATTGCATCTGCCACCCACCTAGTCTTTGCTAGCTTTGTTTTAGCCTTTCCCCCTCCCCCTCCAGGTGGACATGTGTGTTGGTGTGGGTTCTTTTTTATCTGAAACAAAATAAAAAATGATGTCAAGTACAATTAAGAAAACATTACACAATTATCTGAAAATAGAATGAATCAATCCCTAAACTAAAATACACAAACCTGAATCAACTTGCTCCTCAACATATTTGATGCATGCAACCTCCATCTACACCTTGGGTATGGGCATTTAACAGTGAACCTTGTTGGCTCACTCCTGAGAACCACATACTCATTTTCAGTGAGAATGCAGAATGTTGTCACTGCATTACGACAGTCCACCATCGACTGGAAGACGGTGCCGACAGCAAGCTGAGGATCTTCCCTGTTCCACTCAATTGTTGGCATGTCCTCACCATCATATTCATCACAAACTAAGTTGTCAATGTTCTCCTCCCTCTCTTCATCGTCAGTGTCATCAAATCTAGCACCGTTGATGGGTTGCTCCTGATATACATCCTCCACTGCTTCTTGGCTGACTGTATCTACAAGATCAGGGTACATCTTCTCATCCTCATCATCAAATCGAGGCACTTCCTCGTCTGGCTGTGCATCTTCCTCCACATTGGCTGCAGAAGCGACATGAGAATTGGCACAAGAAGAGGCAGCAGGCGTATTGTGACTTTCAGAACCACTAGCTCTGCTTGGTCTCGGCCTACAAGGAGTGTCGGGGCGCTGTTAGCAGATACAGAAGATTTCCCAACACCCTTCCCCTTGTCCCGTTCATTGACCCGTGGCTGAAGCACCTCGATAAGAATTTTACCGAAGCGCCTTTCAGCATTCAAAGTGAAGAGCAATCCCAGATGCTCGTCGCAAGTTAGTGGGACAAATTTTTGCTCGCTACTGCTGAAATATTTCACTTCAACAGCATCGGCATCAGTCCACCCATATGGAGGAGAGCTTAATGCATCCCGCAAAGCTTTGAACGAAATGTTGGTTTCTACCACCTTCGGATAGAAAAATCGCTGTATCAAATGCGGTTTTCTACCACGTAGCACAATAACATCCATTTTAACCGCCAGCCGGAAAGCAAGCATAGGATCAATCCTAATTGATTAACAAAATAAAGGTTCGAGTTAGGCCAGCAAAATTGGAAAGATTCACGCGACCACCGGTCAAATACGACCCAACTAACGAATCAGCGCATCAATTAGAGAGGAAACGATGCTTACCCAGAGCCAATCCATGAATTATCCGCCTCCGATTCGACCCAATCCTCTCCTAGGTCGATGGGCCGGAGGGGGCGCTCCCCCGACATCGCTGCTTAATCCAGATTGGGGGTGGGGGTAGATGGTGCAGGACGGCATGACGGCGGCGGAGGTGGGGGTGGGGGTTAGACGGTGCAGCGCACGACAACGGCGGAGGCGACACGACGGCGGCGGAGTGGCTCGAGCTTGATTCAGGTTTCAGTTGCAGACAAGCTGGTCCGACGTGTCTCCTTGCAGCCCCACACGTTAGGTCCAACCGTCAAAGAAGGACTCTTTTCGACGCGGCCCCACTTGTCAGCGTTAACGGTCAAAGCTTGACTCCACGGCAAACGTCCAGTTTGGTCTTTTGTGAGGGTTTCGGACAAGCGAGTGGGGAAAACTGAGCTAAATTTTAGAGCGTGGGGTTCAGGGAGCAAGGCTAAGGAACCAGGGGCACAGATTTAAAAAACCCTTCTCATTATCATCTACCGCCCATTTCTTCATCATCTGTTGCTGCCTTAAGTGCGTAAAGTAGGCTCAGCTTCTTAGGTTTCTAAATATCTTGTAGTAGCCGAAGGTAGTCCAGTCTGCTTGTTAGATTGAATTGAATCTTATATAACCTACGTAGCTAAAGAGAAAATAATAATAGTCTAAGTGGACCTCTCAAAGGTATAAATAAGTAGACATTAGTCTTACTAGTTCGGTCTTTTTCTTTTTTTGTTATGATGCCCACATTTCATACTTCTCAATTCTTATTTATTCAAGGGTTCGTATGTACCGAGTGACTCTAGGTCTATTCAGATGCAGCTTCAAGAGAGCTTTATTCGGCCTTTGTATGACCGTCTTCCCTTCCTGTCTATCTCCTTCGGTCAGGTAGTTCTGCTTCCGATGCCGGAGGAGCAGGGTGGGATAGAAGGGTAGTTTCTGAGTTCGAGATGTCTGAGCTTGGAGGTTCCGCTTCTCTAATGTGATAATAAAGCAACAAGAAACGCCGCTCCCGTGCGCTCATCCCTTGCTTGTTCTTGAGCGCTAGTCATTCATCCCGTCGCTGGGTTCTTGGGATATCTTGATTCTCTTTATGATGATGTAAGGGTCGGCAACAATGAATAAGGAATCGATCAGAAGTTCGCGCCAATCGATCTTCTGTAGGAGTAGGAGGTAGCGCGAATCCCCTCTTTCTTCGTTTAGAAGAGTGCTGGACCTCCACAATATCAAACCATAGAACACAGCTCCTTTCGGTCGAACCCTAGGAAAGACGACTTTACCTTTTTCGTAGATAGTCTGAGTTCGAGCTACTGTAGTCTCCCCGTTGACCTTCTTTTTTAGATAGAATCCTCAATGAGTGGAAAGGACTCCCAGACTTGCTCCACAGTACGAGCCCCATACAGAGCCGCGCCCTTGTGATATGATAAGAAGAAAAGGGGCCAGGCCGCCCTCTTTTCTTTTCCGCACCAAGCCTTCTTGTAAAATCGGGTGTGTAGCTCAGTTGGTAGAGCATTGGGCTTTTAACCTAATGGTCGCAGGTTCAAGTCCTGCTATACCCAAAACAAAAAAAACCACTCTTGTATTCGTAAGGATGCATAGTAGCCTTCAAAGAGCACTCTTTGGCCTTGAGACTCGCCCCTTTCTCATCAACATCTCGACTTCGCTCGTTGTTTGAGGTAAGTATAAAGGAGATCAGACTGGCTCGGTCATTGATAGGCCGGCCTTCTCCTTATTCATTGGATAGGGCGCGGGGGAAAGTCAAGTCAAGCACTAGTTAGTTGGGGTGGGATGCACCAAACTGCGTTCGTTGCACTAGCGCCTTATCTTTTGAAGCTAAACAGAGGCTCGTAAGACGGAGTATGTCCGAAGTCGTTGGCTGCCTTTTTGTAGTGCGCAAGTCAGAGTGAACTTCTTCTTCTGTTCTGCGAATCTACTAACGAGAACTGCCGTACAGTCCTATCTTTTCTTAATTAAGAAAGATCGTAGATGAACGTTTCGTTACCTAAGTAGTTGAGCAATTCATTCCAAGGTAAACAAAGAGTTCCTTTTCTCATTCAGTCCTTCTCTCCTTCCATCCCAGTAGGCCTATTCATGCTTTTTTCTATCCATCTTGATCAAATAGAAGAAGGGGAAATTCAGACTAGGCAAAACACCTCAAAAAGTGCAAAAAAGATAAAACCACTTTCTTATTGTCAAGTAGTAAACCATAGTTCTCATCCTAGGAAACCATATCGATCATCGGTTCAGAGCTCCCAACTACGAAGCTATTTTCTAGAGCGAGTCAACAATTCGTGGATCCATGGTTTGGATAAGGCTATGACCCGGGTAGAGATGATTTGTCTCAAAGATGTTCCGCTCATCCAAGAATCTGAAACTTCATCTACATAAACTCATAAATAACCCTTTCCTTTCTTTTCTTGACTTAAAAAGGTAATCAATCCTTTCTTTTCATCTTTTATCAAGTCTTCCTCTTCCTGATTGACTCAATCAGGGATAGAAATTCGGATCAACTATGAGGAGTAGGGCTGCTGGGCAAGTGAATGAACTCTGTCCTAGGCATTTCCAATAAGTTCAGTGAAGTGAGGGCGAAGCTTTTTTTTTAGGGAAAATACACTCCAAATGATATTCCATAATGGAAGGAATGAGTTGCAGATTTACTGGAAGAAAAAAATACGATACTTTTCTAGTCGTAGGTAGGGCTACCTATCTAATTTTGTGCTTCGGGCGTACCAGATTCAATAGGCTAGGTTATAGCTGACAGATTTCTTTAAGAACTAGCCGCCTATAAGCCTCGCTAGTAGTATTCCTGCCCAGTGCCGGAGTAGTGACTCACAAGGTAAGTTCTCCTCCATGCATTTCCAACACTCTCTTTTTCTACGTACACTTTTGTTTGATTCCTCAGTAGGTAGGGACAACGTTCGAGATCTCATCCGACCGTCTATTTATCACTGATTGGGAGATTGGATTGGAATCCGAGGAGAACTGATTGGATGTCATGGAACGAATGGGGCACTACGTTGGTTACCCACTGCTAGCCTAGCGGAGATTTCTCTATTTGTTGAAAGTGGAAAGGAGTCATATTTGAATCGGAAAGTTGGGCTCGTTCACTCACACCTTTCTTTGATTATCGATGACTTGGCTTCTTGCTCAAGTAAGCACCCGGCATACCAATTCATTATCCTTGGGGCTCGCTCCTTCCTATCTACGTTATTCTTTCTTTGTTACTCTCGTAATGATGTTCCGAAAGAAATCAAGCAGGTCACAGCTCTGATTCTTCTTCCCTTATAGAACCTTCCCGCAAGAAATCAGTGGAAGTGGGTCCGCCCCTACAACTCATAAAATCTGCCTTCTTTTCTGTTCTGCGCTGTACATATTCTCAAGTTATGAGAAAGAATGGATTTGAATGCCATTTTTCATTTCAAAAAAGAAACGAATGAAGAATATTTTCACCTATTATCTTATAAGCAATCAAAGCATTTGAACTGCTCAATGAACAATAAAGAAAGAGCTAAGGTCAAAAAGTATATGTGTTACTAATAGTAAACCAATTTGATTTGGAGTTTGCTTTCAGCTGAACATGTTATAACTACAAATGAGGTGAGGCTTGATTAGGTGGCTTTGCAAGAACTAGGGAGGAACACAAGTTATGTACTTTAGGCTAAACATATGAATTTTGAAGATCCACTTTTCCAATTGGACATAAACAAAAGCAACCAATAATATATACTTCCATAATATTTTCTCTATGGTGAAGTAATTTCATCGATAACCACTAAATGATTAAGTAGCGATGTATGCAAAGCTAGACAACGAACATTTCATAATACACTCATTATGCATATCTTTAGGATAAAAGAAAAACAGCTAAAAAAGAAATCAAAAGATCAATAAATCTATTTTGTATGGTTCTTATTTCGTTGAAAATGTTTCCATGAGACTTTCTTTCATTGAAGAAGTCCATGACTTGTTCTAGGTGATATGAGGTTGAACAGGCTTTAGAAAAAATGCAAAGAAGGGTACATGAGGGTGGAATAAAAAAAAGATGACCCCTTCTTTCTTCCTGAGCATTACCGATAAATATTCATTCTTTATACGTTAGGTTGGGTTTCAGATGTATATCATTTATTATATGAAACCAAAAAGAAGAAATGACAAGAAAGTTGTATATAGATGGAGGAAAAATTACGATGTGGAAAACAAGGCAGGGGTTTTGTACAATGATACTGTACAACAATTTGGAAAAGGGATGTAGCGCAGCTTGGTAGCGCGTTTGTTTTGGGTACAAAATGTCACAGGTTCCAATCCTGTCATCCCTACCTATTACTTCTCCTATGGGCAGTAACGAGGGATCAATTGAGATTGATTCAAATTGGACAAAATTCAGAGTTTCATTTTGCTATATGCATGTGGTACAAAAATCATCCTTTTCTTTACTGCTTTATCTCCCGTCGTAAGAAAGTGCTCTTAGTTCAGTTCGGTAGAACGTGTGTCTCCAAAACCCAATGTCGTAGGTTCAAATCCTACAGAGCATGATTCTTTTCTTGTTATGTCGAATCATAAAAAAGAACTTAACAAAGTGGAATGTCCGACTACTGTTCTTAACCCAAATCAAAGAAAACAACAGAAATACTCGACCTGGAGAGGAGACCACTGACCAATCTCCGTCCATTTTCCCTTGCCTTTCCTTTACGGGAATGCCTATTTTAGGGGACCTTATAGTAATAATAGTCTAATAGACCAACTAGAAGAGGAGATGAATCCTTCATGAATCGCCTTGCCTTGCTTAAAGAGGTTTCTTCAAAACCGCCCGTGGAACTCTTGTTTTGAGGAAGCAATGAACATTGTATTTATCCATTATCAATAAATGAGGAAGGAGGGGTGAGGTCCTCACTTGCGAGTGAGGCAAGGCTTTCTTTTATAATACATCCTACCCGATTTTGGTTGACGATTGCGTTCTATTCCAATTATTCACTAGTTTTTCTTGTCACTGTGGCGAGACCAGATGAGAGAGAGAACTATTTTTTCCATTTCCAGACAGACCCCGAGCCGAGGTTGGAACAATTCTGGATTTTCTTGTTGGTTCCTTCTTTATTATTTATTCCAAGTGGTCTCTTCCATTCGGTTCATTAGCTTTAGGAAAAATAGAAGTTGCGGAAATGCTCGCTTCTAAAAGGCTTAAAGGCTCTGATCAAGGCAATGAACATTTTTCACTAATAAGAAAGGAATTCAAATCATAGTTCAATATAGACTTTTCTCTTGGGTGAAACTTTCCTTCCAATACTTGTGCGCTCTACCCATCTCTACTGAACAAACCCACTACACATCGCTGGCAAAACCTACATCGAGTGGCAGGGTATGTGTGTAGGCCTTTTCAAGGACATTCGAAACAACATGTCGATAAATTGCTATAGAAAGTGGGGCTAGATCGAGAGTTCTGACCTTTTCGTGGGTGATCTTCAAACTCTTGTTTTTCTAGCGAAAGAACGCCCTTCTGAGCGATGATCTCCTACAAGCGAGTATAGTAAGGTTGACTTCAATTGAGACAGAAATGTCACTGGTCAGCTCCTTAGCGTGACAATTAACACCACTTTCTTATTACCTAAGAGATTAGATAAGGGAAGAAGACAGGCCAAAGCTTATAGATTCGGAGATCGTACTTCTAACGCTTTGTCTGAGTCAGTCCTACGACCCCTTCCGGCTGAGACACGAATCCTAGCCTATCTGAGTCGCAGAATGAAGGGCTCTTCAGAAGGCGCCACCCACCTTTGATACTTCGGAGTCGGGAATTCGTTTTCCAAGGAAGGCGATTTTCTTCGTTCCACAGCACGAACAGGGTGTACAGAAGATCGATGTGCCATCTTTCTAACCACCTTCATTTGTTGTATGATCAGTAGGGAAGGGAGCCTTTGATAAAGGGACCCCCAACCAAGAAATCTACTGTCTCAGAGTGACAGTCAAGCTCGTATCGCGGAACTAGAACATTTCTTTGATTGATAGGTCAGATAGGAAGCAGGCAAGCAAACCAAGTTATAGGTTTGGAAGTTAGAACTCGGAAAGGTTGTCCTGTGACTACCTTTGAAGTCTTTGGGTAGGACATCAGGCTAAGGTCTTATGATGAGCCACGCGCATATGAGGTTTACTGCAGCCCTAAAGCTCTGTCCCTATCCTACCACTAGATCTCCTATGCCGGAACATGAACAGAGAAAGCTGTGAGTGTAGTCTTAGGAACGAACCCGGGGTTGCTCTCGCAAAAAGATTGTACTAAAGAAAGCTAGAAAGCTCAATTCCAAGCAAGCAACCTCTGGTCCACGGGTCGGTGAACGAATGGGTTTTGGGAAATAGAGAACATGGACTCGATTGAACAAAGGTGGCACCGGAATGAATAGCCCACTTGTTTCGGGCAAGAATGAATGGGACTGATCGACTCGAGTTACCGAGCGACCTCCACTCTTCGACTCGAGCTTTCGCTTCTGCTTTTCTCTTGTTTTGATTTATTAGCTTTTTAGGGAAAGAAGAGGGTCTGAAATACAACTATGTCTACGAGTGCCGCGAATGAACCTTCGGTTCTTCCCAAGAACAAGGAGACACGAACTAAATAACTCGTATCAGGCTACGGGAATAGTGAACGGGAAGAAGGAACTAGTGAGGCTTTCGTTGGTCAAACAATATGCCCTCCTCACTTGAGGAGAGTGAAGGTCATGACTTATTGAAGCAGAACGTCAATTGGCCAAGAGAAGGGGAACTCCTTTCGTCGGTAACTATTGAATTGCCTATCTAACAGTGGAGCGAAGCGGAACGTTGAACGGGAAACTCGTGTCGTCGGTTATCCAATTTCCCTCCTTTCTGTTTCGACAAAGAAAACGTTTAGGTATCGGTAATAGGATTCCCACTATGATTTGAAGAAAAAGATAGATTCTATAATAATCCATAAATAATATATAGAATCAGGCTCCGTAATCAAGTGCTCGCTGTGAGAAGAAGATCTACAGGCATGTACCCATTTGTCCCTGCAAAAAAGTGTGAACCCGAGTGAGTATGGACCATACGCTCATCTTTCTTCTCAATCTACACCTCGTTCCGCGAGAGACCTATCCTCGTTTCGAAATAAAGGACCGGGATCGATCCCGATAAGCGAGTCAGTGTAGGGACAGAGGCTGATGATTCTAAAGGTGATTTCTAACTACAAGATGACTTTATTTGAAAACGGAATCCAAATAGCAACAAAAAGATGAATGGAAAGTCTTGTCGATATTCTTCAACCCAATGACAATGCTTCGATTTCGATCTTGACTTCTTTCTTGCGAGCCTCTTTTTCTTCAGCTAGCTCTTTCTTTTTTTCTTCTCTTTGTTGGCTGTACATCTTCCTCATCACTGTCTTTATCAGTAGGGCCTGCTAGCCTCTTTCTTTTCTCCACCTCTTCTCCTGTCTGAAGAGGGGCAGCGGTGCCTCCAATCATCTCAACTAGGCCTTTCAGCTTCTCGGCTTGAGCGGATTTATCACCCTCAGCTGTGCGATCTAGAAACTGTGGCATTTCAGTACCAATTTCCTTTAGAATTGATTTGTCCTGCTGCCTGAGCATTGCTTCTGGATCAAAACTTGCTCGGCCTTTGACAAGTATTCTGCATAGGCAGTCTCCTCGATCTGATGCTTGGCAGCTTGAGCCTCTATCAGTTTCTGCTTCTTTGCAATAGCAGCTTTACTAACAACCAGTTTTCTTTTGGGCGCTGCTTGCCCGCTGGATCTTGTAACTCGCTGAGCCCTGCCTCTGCCTGATGCAGGAATAGTGGCTTTAGACTTACCGCCTCTGCCCCTGCCTCTGCCAGCAGCCTTTTTCTGCTCGGAGTCCTCAGAACTGTCAACAAAGTCTTTGGTGAAGGCGGTGGACTTTCATCATCACCACCAAGACCTGCTGGGCCTTCACTGAACTCATCTGAATCACGGTCTGACATCTGCAAGGGTAAGATGGACAGAAGCATAGGGGTCAGTGTTATCCTGCTGCAGACGAATGGAATTAGATGTTTCTTTGGATTTTGGATAGCCACCGGTGGGACTGCTGAGTCGCACCGATGAGAACTTAAGAATAATTTCATAGAATGTCCACCAGCAAGAGTCTACCTGTGCCACTGGTGAAGCACAACCACCTAAGTAGTGACCGGTCCGACCGGTGGTGCTCTACCGGTACACAGGTGACTGCTCGAGGCGCCCAGTACGATTGACCTCCGCGTGAGCAAGAGTCAATTAATGTCGCAATCAGAGAAAAGGGGAAGGGTTTTGGACCCGAGACAATATGCTCGCCTAGCGGAAAAGAAAACAAACTCTTTTTCTTTGGGTGCCAAAGTTTGAATAGATCATCAGAACAGGAAGGATTGAGTAGATTGACGGACTCTAGAGATGGGATAATAACCTCCCTCCGGGGGCTTCCCCAGTGGCACTTATTTTACCGGGGAGAGGTGATAATGCCATTTTAGCGCGGGAGAGATCTCTATCTTTACTAAGACCCGTTTGCTTGAGTGAGCGGGTCCTTCAGATACCGGATTCACGGTAGCCACCAATCCGGTTCTCCACTCCAAATAGTCTAGTATGGAATGGCTAGAACGCACAAGGAGAGTAGAAAGTAGCGCAACGAACCACCGATCTAGAGTTGGAAAATAGAGACGGGGTGCCTATTTTAAATAGGGGCAATCCCGAATAGGAATTGAAGGAAAAACAGCCAAGCAGGACACAGAAATCCATCTCAGCTTATAAAGTGATGCCTCTTTGACTGGCAAAGTACTACACAGGGTGATCCAGCGGCGCGGATACAACGATCAAAACACTTCTTCTTGTGCCTTAATTAAATAGGGCGAGCTCTAAAAACATACTGAGATTGTACAAGCGATAGGGGCTTTCCCAGGTACATTCTCATTTTGCCTTTCACTCTCTTTTTATCATAGATAAAGAGTTTAAGCAATTGCCAGTTTATCTTAAAAAGTAGAAGGACCTTATAGGACCGCAATCGTCCCTGCCCACTGTGCGGAAGGGCGCGGGACTGATAACCTCATCTGCTGTAGTACGGGAAACTGGTATGTAACATCAGCCAGTTATCAATTGAGTCAGTTAGAAAAGTGCGAAATAGCTCAGTCTTTAACTCGAAAGCCGTTCGCGCCTTCTGTACTCTAAAGCCGTTTGCACTGAAGTGCAAGCCATTTTCTTCGCTCTTTAAACTCTAAAGTACTTACTAAATAGGGGCTGCGCATACGTTTTCTCGCTTGGAGCACAAGGGGAAATACCGATTGCGATTGAACTCCCTTCGGGGTACGCCCGGATTGCACTGATCCGGTTTAAAACAACCGGAATGTCAGGATAGCTCAGTCTTTAACTCGAAAGCCAGTCCAATCTACAAATAAAGGGACAAACAAAGTGCCAAGTAAGAGAAAGGATTTCTTGCGCGATTAGGTCGTGTAATACGAAATACAGGCTGTGCTGCATCCGAATATCAATCTCTCCATCCGCGTGTCTCCTTCTAGTGCGGAGGCTGAGCTTCGAGCTCTTGCTACTACTGCTACTCCCTATTCTTCTAGACAGTCACTAACAATAATTCTATCCCATCCTCCCTCATCGAAGCCAGTAAATGAAAAACCTGTAGTAGTGGATCAAGACGAAAGGAAAACGCCTTAACATAGCTGGCCCGCCCGCAGAGGTACGTACGGCCTATCGCTGCTTTCAAACGAGCGGGTTTTCTCGAAAGCTTTTCCTGGACCAAGCCCGGATCAACAAGGGAATAGTCATTCCCAAAAGCAAGCGAAATCACTATTGAAGAGATTTCTAATTCGACTAAATAGTTCTGTACTTCCAATCCCACCGGATTCATTCAACTTATCTTGCCTCATACGATCGATGTTATAACCGCTACCCGACCCTATCTTTTCTTTTGTTCCGTGCTTCCTCCTCCGGGTCAGCTGTGATTCGAGTCACAAGAAATAACATAGTTGAGGAAGTGAGTAAAGTATCCGGTGACAGTGAAAGCGTATAAAAAACGATCTACGGCTCCGCCGTTTACCAATAAATAAGGTGGCTGATACAATTCAAAGATGTCCTCAAGTCCTTGTTTCGGGTGAGCGGCCCTGGCCAGGTACACAAATAATGGAATCGTTCTCATTTCAAATTCAATCAATTTCTCCTATAAGAGAATATCACCTAGAACTCGCTAGTGAAGGATACCAATTCTTCCACGGGGGAATAAGGATAAGGATTTTTGGATCATCCTTTGACGGGCATCGAGTCCAATCTCGCAGCTCATACCTTCTAAAGACACCCGACGAAGGAATAAAAACTCCATTAGCCAGGAATGAAAATCAATTCCATATGCCATTTGTAAGTCTCCTATCCGAACTAACCTGCAGGCGTGACCTTTGGTCTCTTTCGCCGGGCGAACTAAAGCAAGAGAAGCACCGGGCCCTTCATCTGGCAGATAAGCTTTGGGATCTGCTGATGATGACCATGGAAATCTAGCAGCTTCTCCATCTTAGGCGAACGATTACGGTCTATGACCTTGCAAGGCACTCACTTTAGTACTATTAGCAAGATCCGTTATTTAGGTAAGTTATTGTGTTAGAAGGAGCTGCAAGGCACAAGATAAACACCGACCTTAGACCCCCATCTCACTGGAATATTTTAGGAATTCTAATCGAGAAATGAATGATTAAGCCAACATGGCAGTTAATACTTCAGCTTTCTGGAAGGACCCAACGCCCTAAATCCTATCTATGCTTCCAGCTTCCTCCGAGGCTACAACTCATTTCATCTAAGGGTGCAGGGAAGGGAAGCTGCAAGCTAAGCAAGTAAATCCTCAGTAAGCGGAAGCTTAAGTTAATAGCACGTAGTAAACCTTGCTTATAAACAAAAGTGATCACACCTATCCAAAAACTCATAGGATTCCTATTCCTTTCTTTGATTTCTTTGATTTTGGGACAAGAAGATAAGACTAGAAGGCTCAGCAGAAGCTAAACCAGCTAACTAGAACTATGCTTCCCACACCCGCACTGTCACCTGGAGCAGTACGAAAGCAGGAAACATGTGTTGATGAAGTCTACAGTAGTAGTGCCTTTTTCTTGGATCTGTTTCTATTTGTCTAATCCGAAATCGAGTCTCTTTGGATATAGAAAAAAACGGTAAAGAACGAATCGGGGGTAGAAGTTACGGCACCCTACCTTTCTTTACGCTGCCTTCTATCGTTGGCCCTGAAGAGGAGAGCCAGCCCTTACTGGCATCCATCCACTTAAATAAGTCTGGTGGGTTCGCTTGAACCGATATAAGAGGAACTCAGGAATTTAAAAAAACATGATTGCTGGATTTGATCCATTAACACAGGGGCAAGCGTTGGCATACCGAGCTCCCCCAACCATAGATAGGGATTTGATCTTGGACTGAGAACATAGCGGTAACGGCTGTTTTAGAAAGCACCTCTGCCTTTCCTGAAACTCAAACAACCTACTAGGCTAGGCTAGGCTGGCTAATCCAGACGAAGAAGATAGCGAGAAAACGACTCCTCAAGCCGAAGTAAGGGGGGACCATCTTCTTTTCTGACCGTTTGGAGCTGCTCACAAGGCCTAAACCTTCCTGTAATCCCTGGAGCTTCGTCAGAGCCTTTTCCTTCCCCACAGGCCAGAGCTCAATTTACCTTCGCCACAGCTCTAAAATAAGGAGAATCAGCTCAAGATAAAAGGGCTCGCACTCAATTGATCCGGGTCAACACTTCCTGTATCTGGTTTCGGCTTTATTTTGACTCCTTGTAGGGGCTCATGACAGGTCCTGTAGGGGATCCAGGCTTTCGAGTAACAAAGAACGGCCTTTACCCGCCTCTTGTGTACAATCTATCGCATGCTCCATGCCTTAAAATCGATATGAGATGCAGGGTTTGCTTGGCTGAAGCGAGGAGTGATATGATTGCAGAACTGGCCCACGCGATGCTGCTTCTTTGGAAAAGCCTTGTTACTATTAAAATCAAAGCTAAAGTTAGAGTATGCGAAAACTACTAAGGTCTTCTTGAGAACTAGTCTACCGAATAAGTAGTATAGAAATTGAGGAAGGAGAGAAGCATTTTCACGGAGTCAACAAAAGAACCACCATCCCAACTTGCACTTCCTTATTCCACTATTGCGATATCTTTGTCCTGGACAAAGACCAAGAGCTGGTGCAGGTGAAAGAAGGGTTTCTTTGCTAAGAAGGTACGAGGTGAGTCGGCAATTGAACCTATATTCATTCCACTAGCCCTAAAAGCATTCTAAATATAGTCAAAGGGGGAATGGATTCTACAAGAAAAGGCGGGCAAAGGTAGTTCTGGGGTAAATTCTTGGAGCATAGCTCATTTCTAAGTCCCCAACCCATCTCGTGCTCGTGCTGTACGCGATCGAATCTTGCGGCCGGATAGAGCAATGGAATCACCGAGTCGTATGAAAGAGGGCTCTTCTTTTTAATCTTAACACAAAGGCTAGCTCCCCTGGGGTTGTCATATTACAATCATTTGTATTACTTTCCTACCAATCCTGAACTAGCTATGACCCTTATAGCGAGCCTCGCTTTACCGTTTCAGATAGAAACGGCGCTCCTAAAGTCGATTGGATACTTTCTTTTTTATTGAATTAAGCTAAGCCGTGGACTTTCTCACGTGAAGAACTCCTTCTTATGAGCTCATGGACTTGATCAATGCTAGTTCAAGTTCACGTCATATTAGGAAATTAGTTCATTAATTCGTTTATTTGCCAACGAAGAAGCCTTGCGCTACTCGGAAAGTACTGACTAGAGGGGCGTGTGGATCCACAGTCCTAGCCATTCTCACAACGGATAATAAAGCGAACAAAGACCATGAGAAGAGATTACAACATCCTCTAAATCATTTGATCAATATTAAGCTTCTGTCTCCATAGGGGTCTCCTCCGAGTTATTCTCGGTAGCCAAGGCAAGTAAATCTCTACGCCAATAAATTACTTAGAGAAAGTTCTGGAGTTATTGGCCAATCCGAAGAGAAAGGCGAAGCCTCTACTTGATGACCCTACCCTTTTCCATTGGTTCCATTAGGGCGGGGGAAGGGCCAATGGCCCAAACAAATCCTACCTGCGACTCCTCTGGTTTGCTTCTTTCTTTTTATCCAATTCAGACTTCTGTTGAAGACTTCTGTGTTTTTCTTTCTGCTTGCTTCCCTTTCAAATTGATATGCCGGAGATGCTGGTGGAATGTATGCGCCAGAAAGAGTTTGGTATGGTAGCTCGAAGGAAGCATTCAGTTAGGTATCCAATCCATTCTTCGCCCTCAATTTTATTGGTATCAGTCTTTCTACGAGAATTCGAATTTCAATATGCCAAGAAGACATCCAATGGCTTGGGATAACATTGGCGTAGATGCCGCTCCTTTTGGAACCTCGTATTCTTATTCCTTTCTTCTTGATGTGGATCTGTATTCGTTAACGATTTAAACAAATCCTTCTCAAGGCAAGGCGGAAGTAGTGCTTGAATACCTCTAAGTACTGAGCTCTCAGCTCATTGATTCATGACACTCTCCTTCCACGGGAAAAATCTCTCATTTGAAAGCCCACTATGCTGCTTCTCTCTCACTTGCTGGAAAGCGTGTTACTTACGTAAATATCAGTAGGACATGACCAACCGAACCCGCGAGCTAAAGCTGTGGTTTAATGACACTTTCCAAAACCCAGACGTCCGCTTTATAAGACATTCTGCTGATTGCCTATTCAGTTGCAGCTAGCCCTTACTTTGAAGGAGAAGATAAGATACCTATGGTTGGTACGAGCTACTAGGAGACGTACACTTAGGTGTTCCGGCTAAACAAGACCCATACTACCAAAAGGCAGGTATAGAACACATATAGGGAAGACAGACACAAATGCACAGACACATTATCCGGGGGTGTCACCGTTTGCATCGTATCAGTATCATAAGAAAAGATTGATTGTTGTGAGTGATTTTACTACCCTTCCAGACTTAGCAGGTAATGAAGCTGCTGACGAGGGAGGAAATGTCCGTTGAAAATAAAGCGAACCAGTGGGGCTTAAAAGTCACTCTTTTAATAGTTTTTCAGACCGTTAAGTTGTCAATCTTTCCAACTCCAAAGTTTATTACATTTCCTGGTCTGCCGAGGACAGCACTAGATTGATTGCTTACCGACTTTCATTCAGATACCAACCCATCTTTTTATCAAAAGCATGGAAACTATCTAATCGAAGTACGAATTCACGCCTGTGAAAAGTAAGCAATTTCATCATTTTCCTTCGCAACACAGCTCACTCAATTGTAGAGATACCGAACAGTTTGAGTGATCGATCGACCTTGTCGCACGATGAGCCCATTCTCTCTCTTCCATCGCCTTCTGAACCGAACCCTGGAGAAAGACTTCTTGAACAGAACAGAGCAGCAATTCTAGAAACTTCCATTTTCCATTGATCTGGGCGTTGCTATTAAAAGTGGGTCTACCCGCCCCGGCGTGACTCACACTTGACCAACCACTTCTATCTAAGAAAATACTTAGGTAGGGTCAATCTCCCTTCGGGGTTTACGCGTCCTAGTCCGAACCATTGGATCGATCAGAAGAAGAAAGGCAAAGGAATTGAAAGGTAGAGTAAGAAGCATCGCCCACAGAGTGATTGAGGGCCCCAGCCCAATGGTCTTCTTTTTTCACTTCCATAACTCCATGGATGCCACCTGGACGTGCCATAGCCATAGACCAAGCATTATCCCACTTTTTAGGATCTTCGGAATTGAATGAAGCAAGAGAAAGATCAAGCGAAGGGCAGGGTCAAAGAGGCCTCACATAAGCTTCTTCTCACAGTGTCAATCGGTGGAACCAACCGTTCGATGCACTCATTACTGCTTTCTTTATAATATTTCAAGCTGTCTTCTTCAGAGCCTTCTGGATGAATTGGCAAGTGCAGCTAAGGGCATGGCTTGCTTGATAAGTACCCCAGAGGAGGTGTCCTAACACAATAGGTCAGTTCAAATGACGAATTGAGACAGAAACCAATGGATTCCAGTGGCTGGGGGATCCTATGTCTATAGATAGATTCAAGTACCATCCTACCCCCTTCCTCCGCAGCGCAGCATTGGAACCCACTTGGCATAGCCTTAATAATATTAACTTACAGGCAGGCCTACTTAACTGACTACGGTACTCTATCTAGACGACTCCTGAATAGCTTACCTATGCTCCCTAACTTATGCTGCCTTGCCTTTTTTTTCTAGATGGGGCTTGTGGGTAATCTCCCGCATGGACAGCGCAGGCAGCAGCTGCAAAAACCACTTCTGTCACCTATAAGGGTATCTGATCCTTCTTCTATGGCTGAATTCGGAGCTTCTAACCAACTTTAGCTACCTTGTAGATCGATCTTTCTAGGTCGATTAATTTGACTGATTTTTAGCATCGTCCACGTACATCTCACGTATCAGTAGCTCATCGCTGCCCTACTCTGTTCTCCTGTAAATGAAGGTGCTGAGTTCCATCTTTCAGCAGACAGCACGTACAAGATTGAACAGCTGCTGTATGTATATATACAAGTAAAGCTTCCTCTGTTACGTATGACATCCTCCAGTAAAATTGGTTTTGCTTTGGCTGACTCTCTCGAACGTCCAGGCAGCATCTATATTTAAGTCTTGGGTTTGCCCACTCTGGAGTATGTCGGCAGATAAGAGTTGTACCGACCGAGTCTGCATTACGATTCCATGGCTACGCTCGCTTGTTCTTGACTCTGTTGTATGCCTGCCTGACTCTTTTTGTAGTGCTAGCTAGTTAGCAGCAAATCGTAGGTCCTTGTGATCGATGAAATTATGCAGCCGGCAGTGAAATCAGCAATGGCCATATATGCTATCACTGCTAATTACGAGAAGGCAAGGAAGACGAAGAACCAAGAAGAAATGGCGAAGTGGAGTCGACCTTTGGGAGGTATGTTGAAACTGAACGTTGATGCTGCTTTTAATCATGATACCAATGCTTGTGCAACCGGAGTTGTTATAAGAGATGAAAAAGGTCATTACAGCTAGAAGCAAGAAAATTGACCATGCTTTTCATTTTTGATGGCGGATCCAGAGAAATGGGAACGAGGCTGACCTATCCAGGTAGTGAAGTCTACCTATGCTAAAGAGCTAGTTCAATATTTGGTTCGAGTAGCCAGCCCATTTTCAGGAGTGGCTTATTATAGTATTCTTCCAAATCATACGAACAAAGAAAGCCTATTTTAGGAGTCCACCATATCAAGGGAAAGGGAGATCAGGCTTGGCCTTCGCTTTGCTTATTCATCTTTCTTTCTTTGCTTTTGAATGAGGGTCTGGATAATAACAAGAAGAGTCAAGGTAGCGAAAGTTGCTATACTCTAGTAGCTGGCGGGGCTAGTGCTAGTGGTGAAGGAAATCAAATGGCAGAGAAGACACGGATTCAGACTTCTTTTTTTATAGCCCTTGGTGGTATGCAGATTCATTGAACGA